>JAQBSW010006061.1:0-51790 GCA_029291075.1 Eudiplozoon nipponicum
ATTTATTGTACCCTTTTTATGTGCAAAATCAAAAGAAATTTTATCAGATATAAGAAAATTTTCTTTCGAATGGTCTTCCCAAATATCTACTCATGAACATATCTTTATATATAAATTGGAAAGCAAAACAAGATAGAAATACGTGAACAAAGAGAGTGTGAAAAATAGAAACCAATCAAATTGCGTGCGTCACATCCAGTTCAAACTCAATGCTTGTACGTGCTTCTTCTGCTTACATAAATCCGGCTGCAATTTGTTTATCCATAAGGCTTCGTATGTGGCTAGCTCCCTTTTGTTTCTGCATTTAGTAATTACTTTGAATGCTACGTCTGGAGAACATACGTGCGTTGTTTCGATGATGTTTTGCGCAATAGCAGACGTGTATTCACCATTTGATTTAAAACAGGCGTTCAAGTTGCAATGTTTCCTCATTCGAGTAATTAACCGTCTGGTCGATCGGCCTACGTAAGTTGATCGACAACTTGCGCATGTATATTGATAAATAATATTTGATATCGACATTAACGGCTGTTTCTCTTTGATTGTTGGTAAAGGCAAGTGTGTTTCCCTAAATAACACTCGTAGTTTGGCTGCATTAAATGTGCGTGTCAATGCTGCTTCAACTTTCTTTTTTGCCATTCGTGAAACTGCATCCCCTTTAAATGGGATGTTTAGGTAGACGGTTTTCTTCTCTGGCCCATAGTACGTCTGTTTCTGGTTAACTCCCCTTTTAATAATTGATTCAATTAATTTTCTGGGATAGCCATTAGACATTAAATCGTTAATTGCTTTATTATATTCATTTTCTTTTGAATCTTGACTAACCAACCTGTCAATTCTTGAAAAGCAACCACGAACTGTTGATACTTTATATTGAAATAGCACAAAACTGCTGTAATGCAAATACTGTGCAGACGATGTTGGTTTATGGTAAATTGTTCTGTTTAATTTACCATTAGTTTTTTTCTTTAATAGTACATCTAGGAAAGGCAGACAGTCATCTTTCTCGTGCTCTGAAGTGAAACCGAAATTCTTATGTGCTTTGTTGAAACTTTGAAGCAATGTTCGTGATTGCAACCAGTTCTTCAGTACAAGAAATATAACATCCACGTACCGTATATATTGAGCAAATTTACTTAGGTCACTCTTTAATGATGTATTTTCTAGGTGCCCTAGAAAAATCTCAGCCAACACTGGAGATAAGGGGCTTTCCATTGCAACACCATCAGTCTGTTTGTAGATGTTTCCATTAAAACGAAATCGTATGTCTTTCGTGCATAATAAGATAAGCTTGCGTAGAGTTTGACCTGGCACCGGCGATGGTAATATATCGTGTTCTACCGCTTTGACTATAATGTCAATGGTTTCATCAATTGGAACATTTGTAAACAAAGACGTAACATCAAAAGATACCATAATCTTGTTTTTAACATTTATATCTTGAATTTTGTTTACAAACTCAAACGAATCGGCAACCGAATGATTACCTAGTAGTTTACGTAATGGTTCAAGTAAACGAACTAGCCATTTAGCTAGTGCATGAAACGGAGAATTTACCATTGATAAAATTGGCCTCATAGGACAACCTCTTTTGTGTGTTTTTGGTAATCCGTACATTATTGGTGTAGATGATCCAACTGGCTTGAGCTTCTGTGCAGTGGCCTCATCAATAAAACCGGCATCTGTCAAAATCTTAATTTCATTAATTACTTTGCGCTCCACCTTGTCTATTTCATCTGATCTATCGTCTAGACGTGTGAATTTTTTATTGTCATTTAACACGTTTTCCATCTTTTGTACGTAGTCAGATTTGTCCATTATAACTGCGCTCTTTCCTTTATCAGCGCGTAGTATTTTGATGTCTGCATTTCTGCTGATATTTTTAAGTGCATTTAGATGCTGCTTTGTCAACGCATGCTGCTCTGCGCATTTAGACGATTTCAGGTGTGAAGCCTGATCAACTAGTGTAGCCTTGAACCAATTTTTATAATCAATACTGGTAGGCTCCAAGTCAGCTGTTTGTTCAAATAACAATTCAAATGCTGCCTCAAAATCAACATTGCATTTATTAGAAGGATGTATTCCATAATTTCGGCCCATCGATAGTGCCTCCATTGTTAGCTGATCGATTGGCACTTTTGATAAGTTAAGCACACGCTTATCAAGATCGGTCGGTATTAAATCACACAAAACTCCAGGTTTTACATCTTTTTCCATTTTGTTCAAAATTCTTGCTTAACTTATCAAAAGTGCCAATCGATCAGCTCACAATGGAGGCACTATCGATGGGCCGAAATTATGGAATACATCCTTCTAATAAAGGCAATGTTGATTTTGAGGCAGCATTTGAATTGTTATTTGAACAAACAGCTGACTTGGAGCCTACCAGTATTGATTATAAAAATTGGTTCAAGGCTACACTAGTTGATCAGGCTTCACACTTGAAATCGTCTAAATGTACAGAGCAGCATGCGTTGACACAGCAACATCTAAATGCACTTAGAAATATCAGCAGAAATGCAGACATCAAAATACTACGCGTTGATAAAGGAAAGAGCATAGCTATAATGGAAAAATCTGACTACGTACAGAAAATGGAAAACGTTTTAAAGGGCAATACAAAATTCACATATTTAGACGATAAATCAGTTGAAATAGACAAGGTGCAGCGCAAAGTAATAAATGAAATTAAGATTTTGACAGATGCCGGTTTTATTGATGAGGCCACTGCACAGAAGCTCAAGCCAGTTGGATCATCTACACCAATAATGTACGGATTACCAAAAACGCACAAAAGAGGTTGTCCTATGAGGCCAATTTTATCAATGGTAAATTCTCCGTTTCATGCACTAGCTAAATGGCTAGTTAGTTTACTCGTACCATTACGTAAACTACTAGGTAATCATTCGGTTGCTGATTCGTTTGAGTTTGTAAACAAAATTCAAGATATAAATGTTAAAAACAAGATTATGGTATCTTTTGATGTTACGTCTTTGTTTACAAATGTTCAAATTGATGAAACCATTGACATTATAGTCAAAGCGGTAGAACACGATATATTACCATCGCCGGTGCCAGGTCAAACTCTACGCAAGCTTATCTTATTATGCACGAAAGACGTACGATTTCGTTTTAATGGAAGAATCTACAAACAGACTGATGGTGTCGCAATGGGAAGCCCCTTATCTCCAGTGTTGGCTGAGATTTTTCTAGAGCACCTAGAAAATACATCATTAAAGAGTGACATAAGTAAATGTGCTCAATATATACGGTACGTGGATGATATATTTCTTGTACTTAAAACAGGTCGCAATCACGAACATTGCTTCAAAGTTTCAACAAAGCACATAAGAATATCGGTTTCACGTCAGAGCACGAGAAAGATTACTGTTTGCCTTTCCTAGATTAAATATTAACGAAAGAAACTAATGTTAATATACACAGAACAATTTAACATAAACGAACATGGTCAGCACAGTTTTTGGATTACAGCAGTTTTGTACCATTTCAATATAAATTATCAACAGTTCGTGGTTGCTTCTCAAGAATTGACAGGTTGGTTAGTCAAGATTCTAAAGAAAATGAATATAATAAGGCAAATAACGATTTAATGTCTAATGGCTATCCCAGACAATTAATTGAATCAATTACTAAAAGGGGAGTTAACCAGAAACAGACATACTATGGGCCAGAAAAGAAAACCGTCTACCTAAACATCCCATTTAAGGGGGATGCAGTTTCCCGAATGGCACAAAAGAAAGTTGAAGCTGCATTGACACGCACATTTAATGCAGCCAAACTACGAGTGTTATTTAGGTAAACACACTTGCCTTTACCAGCAATCAAAGAGAAACAGCCGTTAATGTCGATATCAAATATTATTTACCAATATACATGCGCAAGTTGTCGATCAACTTACGTAGGCCGATCGATCAGACGGTTAATTACACGAATGAGAGAACATTGCAACTTGAACGCCTGTTTTAAATCAAATGGTGAATACACGTCTGCTATTGCACAACAAATCATCGAAACAACGCACGTATGTTCTCCAGACGTAGCATTCAAAGTAATTACTAAATGCAGAAACACAAGGGAGCTAGCCACATACGAAGCCTTATGGATAAACAAATTGCAGCCGGATTTATGTAAGCAGAAGAAGCACGTACAAGCATTGAGCTTGAACTGGATGTGACGCACGCAATTTGATTGGTTTCTATTTTTCGCACTCTTTTTGTTCACATATTTCTATCTTGTTTTTCTTTCCAATTTATATATAAAGATATGTTGATGAGTAGATATTTGAGAAGACCATGAGAAAGAAAATTTTCTTATATCTGATAAAATTTCTTTTTGTTTTTGCACATAAGAAGGGTACAATGAAATATATATGTATATATTTGTATGTACATGTGAATTATTTTATATAGGCATATATATATATATATATATATATATATATATATATATATATATATTCATCTGTTTGTGTATTTTTGTATGTGGTTACATATATTTATAGCGCTGTTTATCTTTTTCTTTATTTTTCTTTTTGAATTTTATTATAAAAAACTAGAACAAATTTACGAATAATCATTATTCTTTATGTTGAAATTGAACGAATTCACTTAATATCAAAGAAATATTATCAAATCCTAAAATTCAATAATCCTGCTAATTCTATAGCCCATTTTGAAAGTTTCCATTATTCTATTTGAAACCGACAGTAATATTTCATTATGAGATAATTGTTCTTATGAATTTTTTTAACCATAGAAAGATGTTACTGCGGATCCTCCATTGGAAAAGTGAATAGTCCAGTGCTTTCATTTGTTCATAAAACAGTTGTTATACGTTTAAGAATAGACAATTAAATATTGCGGGGCGAAGATTTAATCGCCGTATTTAAATGCTGAAATAAAACTTTGAAATAAGATAAACACAGACATGGCTTACATTACACAAATTTTCAATTTTGAATGCCTAATTGCTATTACATGCCATTAGAAATACTTGAAAGGAGATGGAAAAGTATCGTTGTTTCTGCGTTATTGGTATATCTCATGAACTGGTACCAAATTTTGCACATTATAAAATTGAATAATGCATTATATTTATAAATTGTAATGCATTCACGCGTTTAGAAAATCTAACTGAGATGATCAGCATACGCATCATAAAATTATATATATATATATATATATATATATATATATATATATATATATATATATATAGTTTCAATTGAATAGATAATCTATTAACTTTGTAATATGAGTCTCTACTATCTCACTAATTTATTATTAGTTTATTTTTGCAAATTCATTAAAATCCATTTTTAAAACATTACCAATCATACACATTAAATGTTTAGAAATCTTTGGTTAGGGATAGCTTATAAATATTTATTCCTTTAAATTTAATGCATGACTACCCAAAAACAGATGCTTCTACTTCGTGCTAAGTTGTCTACTTAATTCAGCATTAATAAAACGTGTAATTTCTTATGCACACGCGTTTCACGCTTACCTTTTTCTAATTTATACGTGCCTGTCATAACGCCAGAAACACACTAAGGGCTTAGTTAAGTTGTGGCATAAATTAACGCCACCAGCTTGTATACGTAGAGAAAATTCCAATTAAAAACATTCAAATTGATAGTGGGCTGTCCTACTTTGCATTCGTATAACGAGGTGCATCAAGGCTAAATGATGAAGCATCAAGTCAAAATGAATCTTGGATTTTTCTAATGAAAAGTGTAATGATGACCATACTTTGACTTTTTGATGCAAAAACTGAAACTCCATGTAGGCTAGCTAATTTACATCAAAGTTGCGATCTTGGAATAAACACGTCACATTACATACACACATTTTCCAGTATAAACTGAGACTCGTATAGTGTAGAAAAACGCAAATAATACGGTAGACTGTATACATTCTTATTGGGAACTATTCACGTAATGTCCAGAATTTTCCGCGGACAGTGCTAATTACATAATATTCTAAATTACAAAATAGCACCCTGCTTCATTTTTTCTCGTGTTTATTATTTGACTTTCAAATGAAAGCGAAATAACGCAGGATACTGTGATGATAGAAATAAAGGAAAATATATGTGCATTTCTGTACACTATTTGATTTTATAAATGAGTTGAGATGTAACCCTTTCGAAAGAAATCTATATCTCGCAAAGGTAAAAACAATTCATTCGGTTAATGTGCTAACCTATCGTTTCTAGGTGCGAATAATTATCAATTTATAAATAACTTTTCATTGTGTGTTAAATGATGTGCCAATTTGTTGTGAAGTATCGTTTAAATGAACTTTACTATGTTTAACGAGAAGCTTGACGTAGTTTTTAATATACTGTTGGAAGTAGGGTAAAATTTGTTGAGTATAGATTTTCGAATTATGTCTTAATTTTATCGACATATTTTGCTCTAAATAAACGAATCAATTCCATTTCACGTGGCTAGTATTCTCAGCCAAGAGACGAAGAAGACTTTGACGCTAATATTATAATTGTCTGATTGAATTGGATTCAAAAGACATTTTTGTAAATTATGACAATAATTTAATGAAAGAATTTAATTTACCTTAGTCTCTTGGAGGTCAAGGTAACATAGATAATCCTATAAAATAGATGTCAATAGAAGTTTCAGTTTCGTTTCGTTAACTTACTTATCAAATATAATTTTTTTCTACCAATGGAAAGATATTCACAATTTTATTATCCATGTCTTAGATAAGGGGAGATTTTACTTTCTTTCAATAATTGGATTTCACGTTGTTCACATTGCTTCCAACATTTGTATAACCGTTTTAAGAATTCAACTGCTCTCTCTTTTCGCTTTTGCAAGCTGCCCACATTTAAATATCTCCATTTGAAACGAGATAAACTTTCCCGTTTCATGTACGAAGTCCAAACATTCTTTTGTTATCAGTCTATAGAAATTTATATTTAAAAGATATTTTGTAAAACAGAATCAATTTATAAAATTAATTTCTATACATTACATTGCAGCATTTCGCTATAATCTAGAGACAGTTAAAACATGTTTAGGCATATTGAACTTCTTCAGTATCCTAACAAAACTGCGATATATATTTATGCTTATTTGAAACAGAAAAATTTGGAATTTATTAAAATGTTAGTTACAAGTAATACTTGGCGAAGAGTTAACAATTTGTATTTAAATTATATTTTTCTATAATTTATTGAAAAAGCCCACCCAGTTTCACGTGCTCATAAGGTTTCAGAACACATTTACCTATCTGACGGTGTTGTAAATTACATGTCACACCTCTCTGATCTAAGCTGTCTACCTACCTTGCCATCTTAACAAAAAATAAAATTATCAAAATTTAAATATTTCTTTCTGACTGAATATCCTTTATATTTCATTTAAATCAAGGTTGCAATCAAGATATAAGAACCAGCCACATCATGCAGTATAATCTAAGCTTTGTATAATTTATAAAAGGAAATTCACTTTGTAGACCGTTTTTGGACTTTTTTGGAACTCTAAATGTAACATCTGGCACATGCCATAGACAGGGTTTGTATCTGGGCACGTATGCTACGTTATATATTGCCCTAATTACTGCCCACCTTCTCGCACGCAACAAATAATTTTTATTCTTTTCAAATGCGAGCTTTAATAAAATTAATTGTACCATTCCTTTGTGCAAAAACAAAAATAAATTTTATCAGATACAAGAAAAATTTCTTTCGCATAACCTCCTTAAGTTTCTACTAGTGAACATATATTTATATATAAATTGGAAAGCAAAACAAGATATAAATATGTAAACATAGAGAGAGTGTGAAAAACGGAAACCAATCGATTGCCTACGTGACATTTAGTTCAAGCTCAATGCCTGTACATGCTTCTTCTGCTTGCATAAATCCGGCTGCAATTTGTTTATCCATAAGGCTTCGAATTTAGCTAGCTCCTTAGTTTTGAATTTAGTAATTACCTTGAATCCTACGTCTGGAGAACATATGCGCGATGTTTCGATGATGTGTTGCGCAACTGCAGACGTGTATTCACCATTTGATTTTAAACAGGCGTTCAAGTTGCAATGTTCTTTCATTCGAGTAATTAACCGTCTGGTCGATCGGCCTACTTAAGTGGATCGACAACTTGCGCATGTATATTGGTAAATAATGTTTATTATCGACATTAACGGCTGTTTCTCTATGATTGCTGGTAAAGGCAAATGTGTTACCCTAAATAACACTCGTAGTTTAGCTGCATTAAATGTGCGTGATAATGCTGCTTCAACTTTCTTTTGTGCAATTCGGGAAACTGCATCCCCATTAAATGGGATGTTCTTTTCTGGTCCGTAATACGCCAGTTTCTGCTTAATTCCCATTTTAATAATTAGACATTATATCGTTAATTGCTCTATTATATTCATTTTCTTTTGAATCTTGACTAACCAACCTGTCAATTCTTGAAAAGCAGCAACGAACTGTTGATAATTTATATTGAAACGGCACAAAACTGCTATAATGCAAATACTCTGCAGACCATGTTGGTTTATGGTAAATGTTTCTGTTTAATTTACCATTAGTTCTTTCTTTAATAGTACATCTAGGAAAAGCAGACAGTCATCTTTCTCGTGCTTTGACGTGAAGCCGATATTCTTATGTGCTTTTTTGAAACTTTGAAACAATGTTCTTAAGGACAATAAATATATCATCCACGTACCGTATATATTGAGCACATTTACTTATGTCATTCTTTAATGATGTGTTTCTCTAGGTGCCCAAGAAAAATCTCAGCCAACACTGGAGATAATGGGCTCCCCATTGCCACACCATCAGTCTGTGTGTAGATGATTCCATTAAAACGAAACCGTACGTATTTCGTGCATAATAAGATAAACTTGTGTAGAGTGTGACCTAGCACCGGCGATGATAATATGTCGTGTTCTACCGCTTTGACTATAATGTCAATGATTTCATCAATTGGAACATTTGTAAACAAAAACGTAACAGCAAATGATACCAAAATTTCGTTTTTAACATTTATATCTTGAATTTTGTTTACAAACTCAAAAAAAATCGGAAACCTAGTAGGTTGCGTAATGGTTTTAATTTTAGATATATAAGAACTAATTTTACTTGGTAAGCTTTGTTCTTAGTTCCAGCCAATATGGCGTCTCTTGCGTGGACAGTAGGTGAATATCTCTCAATAAGGTCGAAACCGGTCTACTGAATGAATTGACTTTTCTAAATTATATATCGCTTGGTTCATACTGAAAATTGTATAAATATAACTGGACTGGCGTGAATGTCAAGATCGCGACTTTAATTTGAATAATTATTTTCATCACCAGCATAAACAATGTTCGCTTACTTGGAAAAATTGTTCAATGAATTATTTCTTACCCTGATAGTATGGCGTCTATTCTATAATGACAGATTTTGGGTGATTAGTTGGAACTTTGGATCCAAAGTGATATCATATATGCCACAAATAAATGGAATGCTAACAAAGAAAAATTGGTTTGTATGTAACTGAAAATTTGGCGTAGTGTAGTGTGCGCCACGATGGCTCTGTGTTTATAAAACCAGATTCCGATGCAGACGTGCTCCGGCTCGAGCCCTGTTCGCGGAAAATTCTGGACAGTACATGAAGTATTTCCAACTGGATGAACTATCTTTCCTACTTTATATAATGCTTAGTTTAAACTGAAAAATGTGCAAATTTAATGAGACTGCTGTCTATATAAATATCGCAACCTTCATTTATGCAATTGTTATAATCTCCCGCGAAACCATTATTCGTTTTATTATTTAAATACAATTTATTTTCCAGTTTAACCAAATTGTGCTTGTTAGTATAGCTGTTCTAACCAATTTGAGCTATCGTGCGAAGTAGACGAAATATTCTTTCACAACAGTGACGTATAAATTAATTTTCATTGGATAAGTCAATTTTCTTTACGTTTGACGTTTTGTAGACTCAGGTGTGTCGGAATTAACCATAATCTTATGCAAGGTAAGACACAGAAGACCTTAATATGCATACAGAAAATCGAAATAATCAGAAATTTAAAATTGGTACAAGTGAGGGACGACCAGTCATTTGAGTGCGTCACAATCAGTTCAGGTCTATTGCATGAACATGTTTTTATACTCGTATAAATCACGCTAAAGTTTCATTATCAACTGACTTTCGCATATTGTTAACTAAATCTGTTTTGTCTGATCTAGTGAATCAGTTTTAATTCGATTTATTCTCTACAGTCGCACGTTAGATTGTAAACATTTTCATGTTGATTTGCGATTTCATTTAGGCGTATTTGTCGATTTGCGTATAGCAGTCATTCTTACTGTATAACGGAGTGATGTTTGAAATTAAATTATTAATGTATCGATAGTTAAATATTTATAATAATTATACTGTATTAAATTAAAATTTAATGATTATATTTAATATATGTCGTCAATATTAAGGACAAATCACAAAGGGCGTCACACGCAATTCGTCTGGATTTACACATAAATTTGCCAATAGCCACATCAGATCGGATATGGCAGATATTAACTTGAGATCTAAAAGTATAACTGATAAGAAACATAATTAAATAGATATCTAAAACTAACACGCAATGCGCGGTTTATGTGGCGAATTAGATGAGATACAACAATCGGACGCCATGGTCACCTGATTGAAATCGTGGCTACAGAAATTCCGGAAATGAATTGACGATTAAACGATAAATAAATGCGCGCGCGTTGATAGAATTTATTTTAAGAAAGCCAGCGAGCCTGATATAAACAAAAATACCACTTTATGTATATATATTTTTTTTCAGTATAAACTACGCATTGAATATTGTAGAAAAGGCAGTTTATATAGTTTTCCGGCTTCATCCAGATGGGGAGCATTTAAAAAACTGCGCAGTATTTGCCGCAGACCAATATAAACTTAATTATGTTTTAGATTTTGCGCATCTAGTAATAAATTGGTTCAAATATGACCAGAAGGATAAACCAAACAACGTGAACGAAATATATCATCTCACGTTTACTTTCGTTTCGCACTAACTGGCGACTTATAAGTAGGAGACGGTATTACGCCTTATACCACTGTATATTTGGTAGCCGAATGTGGGACGATCTAATATGCGATAGTGTAAGCCTGCAGTATTGGAGCTAATTCCGAAGAAAATTTTAAAATACGAAATCAAAGCCAATTTTATATATATATATATATATATATATATATATATATATATATATATATATGCATGTAAAGGATACCAACACGCATTCATGCAGCCTTTGGTTTATATTTCTGATCATATCTGATTTAATCTGTTTTTAGGTGCGCAACACCTAATACACATCTGATTATCTATTAACTCTCCGCAGCAATCAGTATTTAATTAATAAATAAGTAATTAATGACGTTTAAATAAGAACGAAGACTTTTTGACAAATTGCAATTGCGTTCCCATGAAATGTTTCGATTATATTGACAACAAACATTAATTTAATTCCTTACAATTTGCTTTTATTATATATATATATATATATATATATATATATATATATATATATATATATATGTATAGATATGTGTGTGCTATCGAACATAACGGGTTTAATCTTATGCACATTCATTTTGTGAAGCCTTTTTCATACTTTTAAGACATGTTATCGAAACTTTCTCTTAAGTAGAAAGTTGTCAAAATCATCAAAATGATTAATTCATGCATTTTTTGAACATACTGGTTTGAATTTATCACAAAGGCATATACTTCGCTCTCTCTCACACACACACATCAAACACGCACATCGAGTGATAAATCAGCTATGATATCTGCTACACATCATAATGAAGACTTCTGTTAATATTTTCAACTCTGTTTGGCTGATACTAATTAATAATTGTAAATTAACTCGTGTGTCGGTTGGATGCTAGGCGAGTTGAGAATTTAAAACATTTGGCGAACACTGCAATATTTATGTGTTAGTTATTTACCATAGCAACGTATTCTGATAAAATTAATTTAAACTTTCTTGCTCTCTTTTCATAAACGCAGGTGTTTATTACAAAATATTTTGTTGTGATGCATTACTTGTGCTTTATTTAAGTGGATCACTTAGCTATGTTTGAACAATTTCTGGTTCACCCTACACCAACCAAAAAAATTCTGTTCGACCAGCATAAAATTTGAACAAGGTTAATGAATGTACCCAACCGTTTTCATAGTACTCATTCTAAAATGTATGAAAGTTCGAAAAGTATCGCCTATCGCAAGCACATAACCTTGTACCTGTTTTAATTTTTTGGTCTAAGAATTCCTTTTTTTCTTTTGATATCCATTCTCAACATAAGGTGTTTATTATAAGTAGTTGTGTTGTCTAAACTTGTCTGTGCTATTTAATGTTGATGCTTTGATAAATCTTTTATATTTATTATTCACAATGTGCAGATCAGCAAATCTCTGTATAGGGTAGACATATTTTGAAACGCGGGATAATTTTATGGAAAAAATCATTTAGAAACCAGGTTAATAAAAGAATTTTTAGTGGTATTTATCTCAGCTGCAAAATCATGTTCATTCAAGCAGAACATTGTATGTGTTTTAACTCTTTTATTAGGACCTACTTAAATTTAAGAATTCCTTTTTATCTTTTGATGTCCATTCTCAATCAAAGGTGTTTATTATAAGTAGTTGTGTTTTCTAAACTTGGATGCGCTACTTAAAGTTGATGCTTTGTAAATATTTTTAATTTTTTATGCATAATGTGCAGATCAGCAAATCTCTGAATGAGATAGATATTTCTGAAATTCGGAATAATTTAATGGAAACCATTTTGAAACCAGGTTAATAAAAGAATTTATAATGGGATTTATCTCAGCTGAAAAACCATGTTCATTCTAGCGGAAAATTGTATATGTTTCAACTCTTTTACTATGACCTATTTTAATCTAAGAATTCCTCTTAATCTTTTGATTTCCATTCTAAACCTAAGGTGTTTATTATATGTAGTTGTATTATCTAAACTTGGCTTCGCTACTTGAAGTTGATGCTTTGTAAATATGTTTAATTTCTTATGCACAATTTGCAGATCAGCAAATCTCTGAATGAGGTAGATATTTTTAAAATGCGGTATAATTTTAAGGAAAAAATCCTTTCGAAACCAGGTTAATAGAACAATTTATAGGGGTATTCATCTTAGATGAAAGACCATGTTCATTGCGAAAAAATTGAAAATGTCATGGAAGATAGTTTTATACGGCTTAAACTATAATATGATCAGAAGCAGTATTACATGTTGTTCAAACATGAGTTCGGGCATTTTGGTGTAAAATAAATTGATTAATAAATAATGCGTACATCTGAAGTATATTTATGAGGTTGAATTCGCAAAATGCTACAAACTTTTATCTTCCTTTCGTTATTGGTTCTTTAACGAGAAACGTTTTTTGGCCTTTGCGAAAGAATATTTTAACCCAACATTTGCGGTAATACGTAATTCAAAATCTTTTAAGCCCTGAGAAGCACGAGGAAATTTGGTTGAATTGGAGGACGAATTTTGCGAAAAATTTATTCAGCTATTCAGAAATTGTTCCAAATTTCACACTGTGTTTAATGAAAATTCCATCTCAATGCGTTTTATCAGCATTGAGCAAGGTCTTTGCGTTGGAATTATAAGTATTTTTTGTATATAAATAAAACGAGAAAATTCGAATAGTTTACTTACGAGATATGATGCTTTGCAATAATATTTGACAGGCGTTCTGTTGTAGATCAAGCAATATAATTACTTGGAACAATCATGTGAGCACGATATAAACGCTTATTCTGATATATATATATATCTTTGTCAATATATAAAAAGCATTGCAGAATAAATTTGTATTCGGAACATTTTAAGCACTGTCCAGAATTCGACATGTCTGTTGCGAAATCTGGAGTTCAACACACTGAACCAATCTGCAGCATGTTACACAAATAGTTCAAATATATACTAACGTACAATTGTTTGTGGCCTATATGAAATCTTTTTATTATTGTAAGTCAAGCAAGACAACCCTATCTGTTATTATATAACAGAAATCACGCTACCCATGAAGTTGTTTTGAACTTAAATTTCGTATAATTAGTCGAATATTAATTGATGGCATTGATCAAAATAATTTAAATTCATGTTTCAGCTTGGTATTAACAATAATCCTATTATACACATATATTTCAGTGTATTATAGTCATCGAATAATTTATTAAGGGTAAGTCATCCAGTAGACCGGCTACGTTTTTATTGGCAACACTTCACACACTGTCAAGAATTTGCCACGCACGTGCTCGAACCCTGTCACGCCTGCTTTGAAATCTTTGGTTTTTACCACTGAGCATTCCTGTCGCAATTTTGCCATTTTGTGGAAATATTTACGTATTAGATTTGTAATTATCTCAATCCAGCAAACTTGATCTATATAACTGTTTTTGCCATCCTTGTAATTAATATTTGTAAATCTTTAGAAGTTTATTTAGCTCATAATATTAATTAATATATCGCTTAGAAATAAAAATATTCTGTCTATTGACTATCGTACTGACGATATCAGTATTATTTAAGAAGAAATTTACTGTTTAACAGAGTAAAGTATTTTGATTATATTGGTAAAATGTAACCATAATGGACATTTTGTACAGTTTTAAGCTTTAGCGAAACTTGGTTTTTTTTCCAACTAATTATATCAATTTTTCTCTTAGATTAAGGAAAAATTATTTTAATCGACGCTAAACCACGCCTAACAGTCAATATAGAACCGTGTTTAAATACCAAATTCAGCCTTTCATCCTAAATGCACGACGTTTCGCGTTTACTGGCATTTAATCATTGGGAGCAGGCAATTTTCCCGATCCATTGTATGTTGTTACATAATAAGAAACACATGGTTATTGAAATCTCTATAAGATTTATTTTTGCAACTAAAAACGGAATCAAGATCAAATAAAGTTATTCGCAATGCGACACATTGGCGAATTTACTCCATTAAATTAATTACCGATAATATAAATGTTGCCAACAATACGAATTTGGAGATGAAATTTATAGTCAACATTTCAATGTTTAGTTAACTACAATGAAACTCTATTATACCCATTAGAATATTTGGCGTAGATAATCTTATTGGATTATACTGCTGAAATTATTTAGCGAAGCTCCTGCTTTCCTTGTTTACATAACATTTTATATGCCTGCCAGTTTATTTTTATTGAGTGGATATTCCAATTAATACAAGCCACATGAAAACACGTTCGCAGAATTTAATCAAAACCTTTTACAGTGTATGGCGACGTAGCGTAAACAGGTAGCATTGTTGTATTAGAACTCCTGATCAAGTGGCGCCGCTTTGAATAATCTTGTGTTTTTTCGCAATATATTTTACAATTACTAAACTACTCTATGCGGCAGTCGAGTAGTTCAAACAGACGAACTAGTTTTGTGAACTGTTGGTAGTGTTACTATTTTGATCTCTGTCTGGTTAAATGCTTTGGGATTGGATTTTACTTCAAGCTCGCAAACTTGATTTAAAGTATCTTTTGTTAATAATTTTCTATAATGCAGAATATTGCTATGATTGAGATGAAATAAAACGTTTTGCCAGTCACTTCAATTATTAACCAAATAAATAAAACTCTAAATTGTATTTAAATATAATCAATAAATTAATCAAAGTTTAATGATATAAAATTGGTGTTTTACCGTTCTTATTTAATTTATTCAACAATCTTTTCAAACTTGAAAAATTGTGGCTAGATGTATACATACATATTAATAAATATAAAGGTAGAAAGTTTAAAGTATCAATATATATCATTACAAAATAAAGTGAAAAACAACTCTTAGCAGAAATCTATCTAAACTTAGGTTTATTAATGACTTCTTAAAATATGAGGAGGAATAGAAAAATATTTCGTTTAGATTTAATAATTTGATTTTGCCAAGTTTACAAACTTTTTAAGAAATCGGATTGGAAAATCGATTCTCTGCTGATATCCCGAAATACAATAAATAAGGAATGATAAATTTTAAATGTCATGTTCCAAATCCTTCGCGGACATTTTGAAGATTGCAAATTTGTTATACGAACAAATATTCTAATTATAAGTTTGTTTCTTCGACGAGGAAATATGAAATGTTAATTGCTATCTTTTTATCGTTGAAATGTTCAGTCGAGATTAAACGGTTTTGCTTGAGTCCGAATTTAGAAGGACACCATTTGAAAATATGCGAAGAATTAAGTTTACCTTGAGTATATTTAAAAAAACGAGCAACAAATTCATTCGAGAAATAAGATGTAACATTTGCTAGGGATTATGCACTATTCCAAAGATATGTTTTGATGTACATGATGATAAAGGTTTTTTTAATTTAGTAAAATTCTGAAATAACACACGAACTATAATACTATTAACGTTCTAAATCTATTATTTGTCATATACATACAAGAAATTTTATATGTTGGAATACAAGTATTCATACTAATAAAACGCATTTCCAGTCGGCATAAAGGAAATGACTAATAGATTTATAAAATCTTTCTTTTGCACATTAATACAAATTTTAAATAAACTTATATATTCGTATATTTTCTAGAAACATTACGAACGTATAAATTAAGTTTTGCGTCGTTCGATAACCATATAAATAACTTCTTTCTTGTATATAAGCAAGAAAAAATGTTGAAGAAAATTTGTTGAATTTGACAATATTTTGTTTCAGATTACAAATCGGACCATAAAAATGTCAAAGAATAATATTTTCAATACGAAAATTATTACAGCAGTACACTAAATAATCTATAAGAGACGTTGAATTAAATGCGTTTATTCCTCTGAAAAGTTATCAAATCTTTAGGTTGAATCAAAAAAACATTGTTACTTTAATATTATACCGAAAATTCCGATTTAAAATTGACAAAATTCAAATTTATAATATTGTGTTATTCTGTAAAGTACAGTGATACACTGAAAAAATACTCATTTCTATACATTCTAAAAAGAAATTTGCTTTACTTCATATGTGCAAAGAATTTTGAATAATATATTTAATATAATACGGATACAGAGTTTACCAAAAGGAAATTCTTTTCAAAAAAGAGTAAAAATAAGTGACAAACACTTTTTTGTTGCTAATGTTCATATCATAGTATGACATTCATAATCAATACAAAATTCACAGTATTTTTCTACAAAATCTTTTTTGATATTTTAAATATATTTGTATTGTAGCTGACAAAATATCAATTTGTATCTTAAATATTGTGATTAATTAAAAGTGCGTTAAAATAATGTGATAAAGATATTATTTAAAGAAAATAATAGTATAACGATATTGAAGTACAGGAAGTACTGACTAGTATGCAAATAAATGCTTTAAATATGCTGGTTTATAAATATCAATAACAATAAATTGTCTCATATAATAATGAAAATTGGTTTTAGGTAACCTTATTTAATTTTCAATTATTAAAGAAATTACAAAGTTAATTTATCTTGAACAATGGCGACTAGTATTTAGTTAACTATTTATAACGCAAATATTGTATAAATCTATTCATTTATATCAATATACATACAAGTGTAGATGGATGTACAGAAATCAACCCATTTATTTGCATGCTTTTCAATTCCGTTCGTCAAATAGAAGTTTATTTCCTTGATAAATAATAAAGATGAAACAAACTACCAATTTCAAGTTTTGGTCATCCGCACAAAAATGTAATTTTTTAAATAAAATAAATGTAGGATATTCAAATCATATATATATATATATATATATATATATATATATATATATATATATTATATACATAAAAGTAATATTGCTGTGGCATACTGTGTAACGTTAGACATATAGAAAAATTCAAATTTCCGTATATTAATTTATGTTCCTATATGTTTATAATGAAACTTGTGGCAAATACATATTATTGGTCTGACCACGGTTTTACACTTGATGCGTATAAACAAAACGCATGAAGATTCGTTTTAGATAAATACCACTTATTCACATCGGTACAATACTCGCATGTCCTATTTTAATTCTGTTTTAACTTAGACCTATATATATATATATATATATATATATATATATATATATATATTACATTTGATTCCACATAAGTTATACTAAAAAGTGTAATCAGACAATGTTTGAACATGAGTTACTTTTAGGGATATTCAGACTGCGAACCATTTCATCCTATAAATGTGTGACTGTTTGTTTCATCGTAAAGATAAAATGAGTTAATCGTCCTACCAATAGTCAATCCCCATTTCTATTTGAGAATGCAAATTCCAAACATGAAATTGTTTTAAAATAATTTCAGCTAACTACTGCCACACACACACACACATATATATATATATATATATATATATATATATATATACTGAAAAACTATGTTGTGTAATTTTTTCATATTTTAATGATAAAAATTTGTAATTAAATAACAACAAACTGCAATATTTTTCACCGACGGAACTGATTTTTTAATGATTTTTGAGCATAAATATATTTTTATTCATTATGTACATAATTATTTTTGTTTTAAATCCATTAGCAAAAAAAATTAAAATGAGCATTATAAACTTTATTTCTTACATTAGTTAAGTTATAAATCGAAAGTTTCAATAAAATTAGTAGAGCGCTTTTCAATTGCATACATATTTAGGGCAAATATAAGTTGTGCCTAACCGTAAATTGTTCTTGTCGAAATTAATTTTAATTTTATCAGTAAATAATAAGCATGAAGACATTATATTTGTAATTATATTGATGTTTAGGCAGAAGTAGACCCAGATAATAATTGACTATTTTTCGTTTTCAAATAATTTTTATTAAGATTTTAAAAGAATTATAGACATTCAAATAATCGAGAATTGCAAAATGTTGTTTCAATATTAGTACAATTTTAATTTATGTAAAATACAGTCTCAAAATATCTGCTTTAAAATATAAGAAATAATCTATTAAACAATCACTGAATGCACCGCTGTTGACAAAATGTCTAATAAGTGTGATGGCATGCCTTGGATAAGCACAAATCCAATTGATTTTAACTAATCATGGCATATGTAAAAAGTACAGCATGTCGCACGTAATTACGAGTTTTTTTCTTCGTTGGTCATCATATATACACAACTGCGAACCGATTGTCTAGTGATGAACTGCAAGTTACTTTTATATTTATGGAAACTCAGATATGCGGGACTGAACCCTTGTAATCATTCATACATTTTACTTGATTTGAAGAATCGTTTGTAGAATTGATATGCACTGATTAACACGACACATACCTCATATATTAATTGCAGAATGATCCTCATAAATCAGTTTTTCATTGTGCTCTGATGATAAGCATGCAAGATCAAATCATATCGGCAAGTGTGGCTAACGGTAATTTTGCCATGTTATATGACTCGTTAGATTCAATTGGATTGTGGATCATCGAAATCTGGCAAACTTGATTTCCGAAATATAATGTTCATTTTGTAAAAAAAAATTTCTGACAAATCTTTCAGTTGATAACGGTGTGCTGGATTAAATTTTTACGCGAGTTTTTGTACAGTTTCACAGCATCAGGTGTGTTATAACTACACATTAATAATTACACTTTCTATGTTTCATTATCATTATGCTTAGCCATTTTTATTATTTCCATTTCGGTTAGACTTTTATCATTGGCAACGAACTGACCAAGTTGCGCATTCTCCAACTTCTCGTCATTAACACATGGTTTTAATAAACTTTCATTTTCATCAGGCGAATCTTCACCGTCTCCTGAGCCTCTTGCTTCAAGTGATATATCTTCAAAGAATTCGTTACTAACACTTTCTGTTAGTGTGCAGCAGGCACCTTCTGCAAACTGGTATGTTTTACCGAAATCGGCTAAAACTCTATCGGGATCCATGTCATCTACGGAGTTGAACTGATTTAAATGGTTCTCTGCACAGTCCACATTTGACAGGTGGTGTTCTGCACAATGGTTGTTCTCGCCGCTGCGCAAAACTGAAGGAATGTCGCTGAGTTGTTGTTCTGTTAATTCGACAATAGCTTCAGTCTGCATGCTGATGTCTTGCTTTTTCGCTATTGCACTATTCAAGGGATTCGTCAGCAAACATTTTGCTGGAATTCCCTTTGAACGTTTTGCCTGAAAGTCAAAAACAAAATAAGCACAATCAAGAACCGCGGAAGCGTTGTCTATTATCAAAATAGAACAATTTACTTAGATATTGTTTTTTTACAGAGAACTAATATTTATGCAAGTGTGCATTAAGTTTTGCACACCTAATGAAAAAGTAGGTAAAATATGACCAGAAGGACAGTCCAAGCATGAATGTAAGGCATAATCTCATGTGCACATTTGTTTTCTGCATAATGGCGACTCATCAGTAGTTGCGAGTATTACGTCATATGCAAACTATATATTTTGGTGAGGAATGTGGGACAAATGGACGATACAATCTCCTATGCGAATGTGTAAAGCTGCGGTAGTGGATCAAACTTCATCAAAAGTCTTATTAGTTGTAATTATACATTTGAGTGAAAATTTGCAGATCTTTAAATCCATTGTGTTGGTACCATTTACCGACTCGGCAACCATAGTGTTGGTATCAGTTATCGATTCAGCAAATCTAATTTTGATTCCCTTTACAAGCATGGTATGTATACTATATATAGTAATTTGGTTCAGCGGTCGCATTGTCAAAGACTTTGTAAAAAAGTTTGATTCAGTACTACGAGTTTACACATTAGTATAGGGGACTGTACCGTCCATTTATCCCACATTATTCACCCAAATATATTGTGGGTATGGGACGTAATACCAGCTCGTACTGATGAGTCGTATGTAAGCACGAAACCAATGTGCACATGAGACTATAATTATTTATTTTCACTGTCAGTTATTTGGTAAAAGTCATTAAGGATTAATATGCAGTTTAATAAAAAAAAGCTAGCCTTGTACGTTCAAAACAACTAATATTTAATTAATTTATTATAGTTTTTTCTAAAATTGAAATTTTTATTAGCCTATATTTTCCAAATCTTATTAATTGATGGTGATTAGTCACAGGACTTACACAGATTTGCTCATTGGTCAGAAGAGAATCTCCGTAATTGAAAGATGTTGGCTGTATTCGAGAAAATCTCTCAGTTTTATGAGAAATTATGTTCCTCTCTGCATTGGACACCAGTCGATCTTCCTCTCGCAGGATTTGATTTTCATTTACTAACGCAAATGGCCTGTAGAAGAGCAAATAATTTAACATAATGTAAGAACGTTAAACAAAGCCTTGTATATATGGTATACCTTATAAATTTGCGTACAGGCTAAATAATATAAATAACGCAGAATGTTCTATAATCTAAGAATTGTTGCAAAATTGGACATTAATATTTTAGAGATTTCTCCGTTTCACTTAATTCTAAACAAATTGGTGGAACAGTAAAAAATTTAAAAAAGCAATGAAGAGCTATTCGCTGCATACATCTATGCATATAATAAAATTAATAACCCATTTCAGATTTTTAATACTAAAAGTCGAATTATACCGAAAAATATTTACCAGACAGCTTTTGACGGCGAGTTTGCTGCGCGTTTGCACAACGTTGGTTTGATCTGGCTCGATCCGAATGTTGATCCGGTCTGTTCTGCGAAACGCTTAGTTCCCAGGGTTGATATTCCGGCATTGGTGCTTAGCCCAGCCTCCAAAGCGGCTTGGTCCATGGTACCAGCTAACTCTCTAGCGCGAATACGTGCCTCTTCATCGATTTCACGTTGCACTTCCTTATCTAATTCGTCATCATCGCATAACATTTTGTGTGACTCCTAGTTAAATAGGCAAATTCGATAAAGAAGTTAAGGAAATACTGCGAAATAAAATCCACCTGTTTATAATGGATTTAATCGACGGTCTTGCAGAGTCAATAAAAAGGAAATTAGTATGGAGCTCAATTAACTTATGGGACATTAATTAATTTCCTATGTAACAAGAAATCAATTTTTATTTAGGGACATTTGCAACCGCACTTATCATAATAACATATTTAGGTCTTTAAAATAAATATTGGAATTTTTCGGAATTTTTCTTTGTGCATATTGTCGAAGATTTTGACTTGTCTTTGGTGACTTTATTATTCAATCTTCTTTAGATAATAAATTTCGTAGTAATGATACTTCATATTCCTGGTTTAACCTTATTCATTTACTGAATGACATTTAGTGAAAAGGTGTTTCGATGATAATTTATTGAATTTGACTACAAATTTTAATTCTTTCTGATATCACGAGAAGGATCTCAAATTCTCTTCAGGTAATAATCCTGGATATTTTATTTTCCAGATTTTCATTTCCGGAAAAGTATTCAGTGTCAATCAGTGAGACGGTGAACGTACACACTGTTGTAATAAAAGTACTGTAAAAAATCTTATTTTAAAATACCGGATAAGGGCAGTATGTGCGAGGATACAGAGCAATTGGATGAAGGACTGAAGAAATTTGGCTTAACATAAATTGCTGAAGAATTTAGTTGTTCTAAATAAAATTATTATTCTACATATATGGGTTGTCCAATCCTAGCGTGGATTATTTCAGTTGATTTGGCTTGAATGTGTAACAAATCCAATTTAGTTTGAATGAAATTTTATTCGGTGCTTCGCTCTCGGCAAAAAATGATTTTTCAACTTCAAAATTCTTCAAATTATGCCGGAGTTCACAAAATTAATGGCATGGCATTTCATTTTATGCCAAAGGCTGGAAAATGTTTTATTAAATAAACAGGTTTTTTATATGCCTAGTTATACTGGATGTAAGACTATATGAATTTCTGTGAAAATATAGCTGGTTCATATAACCGAACTTCTGATCATTTACATTTGTAATAAACCTGATTGTCAAGTTTAAATCTAATGAGCTTTTAGGTGCATTACCATCGTAGGAAATTCCACATTTAAAATGGCATTCCTTTGAAAAAAATTGATCAACATGGAAGTGCGTAAATGCTACTAGTGCAAAAAATTAGCAAATTTGCGTGAACAAGATGCATGATAAGAAAATAAATGTTAGATATTTTAAGTGTAATTTCTAAAAGTGTACATAAGTCTGGACATTCGGAAGCGTTGAACACACGCAAATCGGATCTACACAAATTGGGCACTGGTAGATTTATGCTTGCGTAATTTCTACCTGGTATAAAATTTTTGCCAAATCAGCAGGATACGCCAGTCTGGGGGATATTTTGCAATTTATCATTTACATAATATTGGTTTTGTAATAAAAAATAATTGAATTTCATTTATCTGTAATACTACAATTATATGCCAAATTCCCAATTAGCCATATATTACGACACACTATGGCCAACTAGTTTGAAATTCACTAATGGATGTGTGCATTGATTGAAACATGTCGAATGCAGGGAGTATAAGATGTAGAACTGCAGACAATTTAGGATTCCTGCAGCGTTGTGAATGAGCTTGTTTGCTCTAATTCGAATAGAAGAACGATCGTACATTAGCTTCAGCAGTTTCTCAAAAATAAATAAACTGCCGTCCAATAGATAGTATATATTTGTTGAATATATATATATATATATATATATATATATATATATATATATATATATATATAGAATTGAACATTTTTATAGCGCTCATACTCACTAACTCTATTCATGGCCTAAGCTAGGAACTTCATTAGGATTTTGAATTAATTTGATTGACCAGACCGGTTTCGCAATTAATGAAAACAGTTTAGTGGTAGAAAAAATTGTTATTGTCAGCGAATTGAAATTGTTGACTTGTGCAATATTTAGTTTATACAGGTAGAAAATTATGTGATCAAACTATGCCATTAAATATTAATTCAAAATCACATTCTCAGGTGACGTGGTGTATAGTTTTAATGGGAGGGTCATGAATGCCTAGTTGGAACGTTTAGTCGACAATGAAACCCATCAGGATACATCTGGCAGTAAAATTCGCTCAAGTTCAAGTTGGTAAAAAACTTAATTTATTGTGATGCTTAACTTGCATAATATATCAATTTTTATCGGTTTCACACCAACTGGTCGACCCCATTCTGTTATTATTACGAGGCCATCTGGACACTGAGTGACGTGAAATTGCGAGATTTTATTTTTATGCCGCCATCAGTATAGAATAAAACTTTGCATAAGGCAAAATATGCAATTCCTGTACTAGAGTGGCTTTTACCGAAATAGCTCGCATAACCATAAAACAGATACCCTCGTCGTCAAATCCTCGCCCATGTTGTGAAGGATTTTAATATATAAAATGTTGATCAGGGACGATTACAATTTATAAAATTAACTTTATAGTTCGCGTAAAAATTAAACGTTAATATTTATACATATATAGACGTACTGCAAGGTCAATTTAAGTTCTGCGTTTTGAATGTATTTTATTAAAAATGCTGCATTGATTTCAGCTATTTGTTCAACATAGCACAATTCAAGAATATTATTGTTCGGAATTAAATCAGATAAATGGAATAAGTTTTGATAACTTTAAATCTGCAATTTCATGTAGTTTAAAAAGGAAATAGAATATAATTTGTACTATATTTATTCAGGAAATCTTGCTCCGTCAATTTATTTTTAAATTTTTTCATGATTGTTAAACTGAATTAGGCGATTGCCAAGAATCGCCGAAATGTCTTCAGAAAACAAATCAAACGGATTTCAGCCTGTATTGGTCAAAACGCAGATCAGGTGATTTTAATTGGTCCAGTTTCGCATTTTTTCTTTCGTTTGTCAAAATTTAACCAAAAAACCCTATAAACAATGTTAGGAGTATGGCTTGAAATTTAGGCACTTTTTAAAAAAACGCAATTTAAAATTTATTGATTTTAATGCTATGTGTTTTTCACATAATAGTTAATAATTTATCGTCATCCCAATATGCATATATGCGATAACAGTACGAGATAAGAGTATATGCAAACATATTTTTTTGTATGAATACAATGTGTACTCTTACCTCCAGGTGTTTCATTAGTACAGCGACAACAACGTTGACAAGAACGAATTGAGCCATCAGCACAAATATTATGAAGTAGATCGGAGCGATAAATGGAATGCTACAGCAATTCCGAACACAGTCATCTGAGTTGTCACAATTCTCCCTCAGAACATCCTTCACAAATAATCGGAGAAGTTAACACTAATTAAGCATTTGTTTAACTTCGGTGGACTTATCAAATATTTCAGCAAATTTTGTTTAAATTACGCTAGATGACTTTTCTTTAGCATAGAAAATTATGTGCTAGAGGCCAAGCTAGCGCTCAAAGATTGTAATTTAAATTTATTTATTTTGAGAAATGCCTCATAGATTTATATAGGCATGCAGATATTACGTACTTTTATGTTAATTTATTTAAATATTTTGGCTTATAGTTAAATTTGTATGTATCAAAAGTCTTAGAAATAACGTAGGCTTCATTTGAAGAATAAAATACGGGCAAGAACTAAAAGTTACCTAAAGTAGCAAATGGAATTCCCTTTAGTGCCTGAAATCGTCCATATTCTGTAAATTAAGAAACTCTCAAACTTTTTGTCGGCGCTATTCAAGTATGTCGCATTTTTAATACACCAACTGTTTTGTCAGTGTTTGTCTCAGGCTGACACCACAACAAAACTACCCTTCCAAGTTGTCAGTCCATAACTATCCTTGTACGACAGATAACCTGCCATCTGCCCTGTACATGATTTAACGCTTGCTTGTTTATTAACTCCAAATATGAGTGCAATCTCACCGTTGCCACGGAACTTGACACACTCGAAGCAATAGAGATTGCACAGGCAATGTTGGACACGCGAATCTACATTAACTCAGTCAATGAATGCGTATGTGGTGATAACAATGACATAAATCGAGGTGGTTAGCTTGATATAAATACCAAACCTAATAGATAGTTGTCTGTATAAACTAAACATGGTTTGAGTCGCAGACTCAAACCAATGGGTCAACCTGCAACTAGCTATACGCAATTTTCAGTTATAGATTAACATACTTTATCTTGGTCATTAAAAATATTTGTTGCATATTCTAAAACCCAATGTTTAATTGACAGAATGTCTTAAACAATATTCTTGGCTTAAAGAAATTATTTACGCTTCTATTCACGTGTCCGGTCTGCTCACCTTCATAATGGCGTTCCAGTTGTCTCCTGTCGCAATTCGGAACAGCGTGAAGAAGGCCATACCGAAGTTATTGAAATTGGCATATCGTCCGAGGCCAATGCACGGGTTTTGCTCTGTACATTCTGAAAAGATTAAGAACAATTTCATCCAGATATTATTTGGTAAAATTTAGTTTCTTTATTTGTGCATCAATTACTAAGTTATGCCTACCTCACAATTTTAGGTTAATTGGGAACCAGCTGGAAATAGTTGATCAGACTTGATCTGGCAAGTGCTTATAACAGCGCGAAAAATGTTTCCTTGTACAAAATTAAAGTGATGAATTTTGTGAAAACGGATGTTACATGCACCACTCGACTTTTATTGCTTAACAAAGCCTTTATTATCCATGTATTTATTTCCTTGATTATAAATATATCGATACTCAACTTTGATAAACATATTCTGTCGACCAATCGTCAATAAAAATACGCAAAGCTAATGAAGAAAGTTAAAAGGTTATTTCACTTTAACTGATTAGTTCAATAACATCTAATGTCATATGAACAGACAGTTAAACACTGCTTGTTGAGGAGAACTAATATATATGCAAGTATGTATTAGGTTTTGTGAACCTAGTAACAAATTTGTCCAATTTTGACCAGAAGGATAAACCAAAGACAGCATGAACGGAAGGTATAATCTCATGCACATTCGTTTCGTGCTTACTGGCGACTCATCAGTAGGATCCGGTATTACGCCATTTTACAACTATATATTTAGGTGAGGAATGTGGGATAATAGGACGGTACAATCTCCTAGACGAATGTGTAAACCTGCACTAGTGAAGCTAACAGTTGCTAACACAATAGCTATAGTGTTAGTATCCTTTACATATTCGGTATATATATATGATATAGAGTGTGTTAGCATTGAAGTCGCATTATCGAGACTATATGATGTTAGCTTCACTACTGCAGGTTTACACATTTGTCTAGGAGATTGTACCGTCTTATTATCCCACATTCTTCACTCAAATATATAGTGGTTAAAGGTCATAATACCGGCTTCTACTGATGAGACACCAATAAGCACGAAACGAAGGTGCATGAGATTATACTTTCCGTTCATGCTGTCTTTGGTTTATCCTTCTGGCTACAATTGAACTAATTTGTTACTAGGTTCGCAACACCTAATTAATACTTACATATGAACAGATAAGCGGAGTAAATGTTTTGCATTTATGTCTTGCGAGAATACATTATTAATCTGAAATTTAAATTTTTAGCTTTTCATACAAAATCAGAAAGGTAGTTAAATCAATATGTTATCTTTTGTTTGACAATTAATATTTCTAATTTGATACCCAAATTAGCATTAATAATTGCAAACACAACTGTAGTATCCTTATCCCGGGATTCCTCTTTAATTATTTGATTTCACATTGAACTGAATATATTTATTAGCTTATAAATGTTTAACTTAACAATAGAGTACTGTGTAGGCTACATAAATGCCACAATCCCTGATATTTGAGTCTGACGCTTACATAAATTAATGGTAAGTTGATGATCTTAGTTGCATTGTATGCATTTACGTGAGTGTGTATTAATAAATAGTTAAGCACATTAAAATTTACTGATATCTTAATATGTAAAGGAAGCTAATTAAAGAAGCGGCAGCAGTTACTTCTAAATCAATCCGTTGAAATAGACAATGAAAATAATTAAACGAAATTTTTCGCGTTATTAATTATTTGTTCATATTTGATGCTATGGACGGTTGAACGAATTTTTTAAATGAAAATAAGTATCAATTTTTTAGCAAGATCAAAGAATTTATAGACATACATAATTATAGCCTGGTGAGGAATAACACGAAACGCCTAAGTAGAAGTGTCTTTTTAAACTAAGATACTTTGATCTTTGAAGTCTATGAGTAAGTCGGTTGGATCACACAATTAACTGATAATTTATGCATAGGTTTTTTATTTCTTTATTTTCAATTTTCGACTTTTGTTACGGTTAAGAATTTCTGTCAACATATATATTTTCAGCTTAAGTATAATTTAGAACATTTTTTGAATTTTTATCGCCATCATGAATAGAGTAATCTTATTCCCGGAATTGATGTATTCTACATTTCAATTCATTTTTCCCTTATTAAATGTGCAGGAGAGCGAACAGTTCAATTCGAATTGATTAATTATGCAATTAGATAACTCTGTATTTTGAAAACAACAAAATTTACCAAAATACACCGTTAGAAACCGATATCCAAAACATTTGACGATTACTTTGGACTGTTTAACTCCTGTCTGTAAGTTAAGGGAGTATTTTGTAAAATTTAATAAAATATATATTGATAGGCTAAAACTGTGCCTGTGTGTTTAAAAAACAAACAGTAACAGAAACTGAGAAATAATTGGTAATTTGAATCCAAAATTAACACATAAGTCTGATTTATACAAGATAGTAAAACAGGCTTAGACGTGTTAACATATTTAATGTTTAAATACATGAGGTGTAAGTAAAATTTAAAACAGATTTAGGTCTGTGGATAAGTGATGAATTTTCTGTATATTCTGTGTGCAACAATGATTGAGGAGCCATTAATCGTATTTAATAAAACGGATATAATTCGGCGTGCACGTTGAAACTCCATCCTGAGCACATTTTTATCTATTAAACGTGTATAAACAATTATTGAAGCTGGCCGAAAATGCCATTTAACCAGTTTTATTGATACTGACATCTAACAGTTTATAGCAGCCAACGCGATTCAACAAACCGACATGCATCGCGAATGTGTAACGTCAAAATGCACAGTAAAATCTCATGACATACACACGGGCGCCTAACAACGTGACTCACTGCCTTTTCTTTTCAATTACCTCAAACATACGTCAGACTTCAAGATTATAGTCGGAAAGTGCAAAATTGTGTAGGCATGTCTAAAATAGTTCAACATCAAAGGTGTCGGTGATAAATTGTGCATGAAGTTCAAATCCAATATAAATGGACTATATGACTCTTTTAATTTGCCGTACAGGTAAACATGGCTATCAGACATAGCAGATACTGACACGCGCATTTGTTTATTGTGCTGGTAAGACCTTTTAAATGACTAAAGTAATGCGTAAAATTACCAGACAATTACGGGTTAACACTGTAATTTAAAAAAAATATTTCTAATTAAAATTATGGATTCGAGCGACAAAAAAATGGATCTCTATTGAGAAACTAATTTGCAATCCTGAAATAATATGAGAAAAATAACGAATAAAGTTCTCTCGAGGTCAAAGCAAACGAAGCAATAAGTAATTCCATTAATTATGCTACTGACATTGAATTGCAGAAGATGGCTAAATAATTACACACATCAGCAAAAATATATAACTATTCACTATACTTAAGAAAGGTATAATGCTGTCACCATTTTTTTCTTTTTAATTTATTTCGCGAAATAAATACACAAGAAATCAATAAATGTTGTCTTGTAGTCAAGATAAATTATCATAAATTTTTAGCAAAACATATCCACATACCGAGACGTCCAAATAATTCCACGCCAAGAGCGGCAAATATGAAAAAGAGAAGAAAGAAAAGCAGTCCAAGATTACCAACTTGGGGTAGGGCCTGAATGACGGTGTCTAGTAGTTCACGAATTCCTTTCGCCATTTTCAACAGTTTGAGAACTGCAAAAGTATAAAATACAACAAAAAATGAATTGCAATAAACTATGAAAAAAAAAATTTTTTTTTGGAGTTCGAGACTAAATAAAACTTCACAGTAGCTGAACCATGTGGAAAAATAAAAAATTTTCTGTTGTTATCTACAGATAAACACAAATATATATATATATATATATATATATATATATATATATATATATATATATATATATATATATATATATATATATATAATTTAGCAATTACCGTAAATACTAAGTCTGAAGAACATAGATATAAGATTTCAACGATATATTTCGCAAACGAAGACGTGTATTCCCAATATGATCTGAAATAGGCGTTTCAGTGGCAATGTTCTTTCATTCACGGAATTATAGGTCTGGTTGATCAGCATACGTATGTTTATCGATAACTTGCTCGCGGATTTTAGTAAATACTATTTGTGTTAATCATTAACTGTTTTTTTTCTTTAATTTTTAGTAAAAGCAAATGTGTTGCCTTAAATAATACTAGTATTTTAGATGCATTAAATGTGGATTAATACCACAGACAGTGCTCGAACCGTGAACGTCTGTTGCTCTAACCAATGTGCGACCCTGCCGTACACAATAATTACTTTTCAGTTGTATATTAACCAATGTTTCTTGATGGGCCTTTCCTTTAAGTGCGTCCTTTATGGCATTGTTTATACCTAAAATTACAACTTAGCCTCCCCAATCTGTCATTATAAGATAGATATCACTTTATATGCGGAAGTGGAATTGAATTGACTATGCATGTAATTAAACTAACATTGGTTACGCTGATGGTGATGAAAATGGCTTAAATCAAGGTTTACATATTAATATAATTACCTGACCCATTATAAACATACCCCTGACCGTCTTTGTGTAATTTAGAAAAGATTATTCTTCCAGTAGACCGGTGTTGTCCCTATTGTGAAATTATCACATACTGTGCAAAATTTACCGCGGACAGGGATCGCAACGTGGCCAGTCTGTTTTAGAATCTGCCAAAGGTTCTAGCCTTGTCCGCGATAAATTCTGAACAATATGTAGTCAGTTGCAGACTGGACAAAACCTGTCTACCGGATGATTTTCCAATAAAAGTAGACAATTGTCATTTTCGTGCTCTGGCGGAAACCGATGTTTTTATGCGCTCTATTGAAATTCTAAAGTAATGTTTATGATTGCGACCGCCTTTTAAGAACAAGGTAAATATCATCAATATAACGTATTTAGTGTGCTCATTTTCTTAGGTCAAGCTTTAATTATGTATTTTCAAAATGATCTTGGAAAATCTCAACCAATTCTGGATGCTTCCTTTAAAACGAAGTTGTACCTCGTTCGCGCATAGCAAAATAGGCTTGCATATTATAAGACATGGGAATAGAGATGGTAGTACGCACTGGTCTGCAACTTGAACTATGATTTTAATAATTTCTTAAATTTAGACATTTTTAATAAAATACTTAACATAAATAGAAAACATAATATTTTTTTAAAATTTATATCTTTCATCCTGTTAATAATCTCAAAAGGAATCGGCGACCGATTGACTAATTAGTATTTTACGCAACCGTATCAGTATACGAATAACTATTTAGTCAATGCAGAGGAAGGTGAATTGACTTTAGATGGCACTGGTATCATACTACCACACTTTTCTGGCTGGTTTTGGTAGTCCACAAATTTTTTGTAGAAATAATGAATCTGGTTTGAGTTTCTGTGCACGGGATTATCAATTAAACCGGCCTCTGGTAAGATTTTAATTTCGTTTATCACTTTGCACTACATTTTGTCTATTTCATCTGATGTACCCACCAGACGCGTAAAATTTGTGTCGTCATTCAACACGTTCATCATTTGCATGTAGCAAAAACATTGTATTTATTAGCACGTAGAGCTTTTATTTATTCATTTCTGCTCATATCTTTATGTGTATGTAAATGTTGCTTCGTCAATGCGTTCTTTCTTTCGCATTTGAATGATTTCAGATCTGAAGCCTGATCAATTAAGTAGCTTTAAACCAGGTTTTATAATAAATGCTTCACGGTGGTCGACTGTTTCTTCGAAAGTAATTAAAATGCTGCCCAAAATCAATATCGCTAATATATATAGGATGAATTTCATAATTTTGGCCCGTTGATAGTGCTTCCATTTTTAAATGATCGATTTGTATTTTTGATAGGTTATGCAGAGGTTTATCAATATCAATCGGTATTAAATCCCACAAAACTTCAAGATCTATACCAGTTTATAATATTTCTAATACTCTTCGTTTTTCCTTATTCACAATATCTGACAATAAAATCAGAAATCGAATTCCTGTAAAAATGACTTATCTCATCCAATACGTAAGATACACTCCCGATTCTTCATCGTCTTTTAACTGCTTGATTCTGGAATATGCCAATCTTGTTAGATTTTTTCGATTGGTCCGTAGTTAAGACTTGCAAAAATAGCGCAACAAATCTCTTGGGGACAGAAATTTCTTAATACACTTATAATAATTTTCTTTGCACTCTGCATTTTTATGATATTAATTCATGTAGTATTTTAATGATTTCTTGGGATTGCGGCAATTAATATCATTCACAGTATCCGATACCGTGCAAAAATAAATTGAAATTTTAACAGACACGAGAACCGTTTCTTTCTCAACTTATATTACATTATTATAATCAAGGTTGCAGTCTTGATATAAACACCTGACCTATTAATTACTTACATATGTCAGTATAAACTAAGAATTGTATAGTGTAGAAAAGGCAATTCATCCAGTAGACCGGTTTCGTCCTTATTAGGAACTCATCGTGTACTGGTCGGAATTTGATGCGGACAGGACTCGAACCTGGGCACGTCTGCTCCGGAAGCTGGCGCTCTAACCACTGAGCCATCCTGCCGCAGGATTCTGGCCAGTTCTTGATGAGTTCCCAATAAGGACGAAACCGGTCTACTGGATGAATTGCCTTTTCTACACTATACAATTCTTAGTTTATACTGACATATATAAGTAATTAATGGGTCAGGTGTTTATATCAAGACCGCAACCTTGATTATAATAATTGTTATCACCACTTGCGCAACCTGTGTTCGTATAATTATATTATATTAGTTCGTTTAAATAATGCACACGGAAAGAGTTCTATAAAAAGTGTTTAATTTCGAACACAGGAATATTTTATTCAATCACCTTGCAAAGCGGTTCTATATTATCAATATATTCCCGTTTGGATTTAATTTGCAATTGGTGCACCGACATGTGATTCTACAATTGTGTATTAGGTGTTGCCCAACTCGTAACAAATTTGTTAAAACAGGATTAAAGGATATCCAACTTCTGCATGAACGATAGCTATAATCTAATCGTTTCGTGCTTACCAAAGACTCACCAATAGAAGCCGGCACTGTGCCTTATGCACATTACATATTTGGGTGAAGAATGCAGGAATTTAGGAATGTATAACGAATGTATAAATCTGCAGTAGTCAAGCTAACTTCATATAGTCTTCGACAGTGTAACTTCAAAGACAATTCCGTATATTTAATATATATGCCGAGCCTGTAAAGGGAATCAACACAGCGGCTTTTGTGTCAGGAAACATTACTAAAATTATGGTACCGAAAACGTACACGGTACCAAAACTATGGTGGACGAGTCGGTAAATGATACCAAAAAATTTAATTTCAATATATACTGAAGTTCACAAAAATCTAGAATTACAACTATTTCTGACAGCTTTTACTCCAGCAAATCCATATACACTGGTCTTGATCGATATCAGTTGTCACATTTCGCAGTAGTGAAACTAACATTATATAAAGTCTCGACAATGCGAATTCAACGGTAACTCACTCTATATAATATATATACCGAATCTGTAAAGGATACGAACATTATGGCTATTGTGTCAATAACCGATACCAACATTAAATTACCAAACAGGTACATGTTACTAACACTATGGTTTCCGAGCTGCTACATGGTATCAACATGATGGATATCAATGTATGCTATAGTTCACCGAAATTCATAATTACAACTATTTCTGAACACCTGTTACTCAAGAAAATTCATAAATTCTGGCCTTGATCTATATCAGTTATCAAATTTCGCGATAAGCATGGCATCATAGAATTCAATATATAACAGTTTAATACTGTTTGTTGCGGAGAACTAATATATATGCAAGTATATATAAGGTGTTGCGCACCTAGTAATAAATTGGTTCAAATATGACCATAAGGATGTACCAAAGACAGCATGAACGGAAAGTATAATCTCGTGCACATTCGTTTTGTGCTTACTGGCGACTGGTTCAATATGCCTGTATATAAATTGTTTTTTTCAATGCATTCTAACTTAGTCGTTGAGAACGTACCTTCTAATAATACATTGGGTGTACACTTTACAGATAGAGTTTCATTTTTTTATCAGTATCTATGTGTTGTCCCTACTCACATGTTTGCAGTCGAATACTAAATTGCGTGAATGTCATTTAGACACATTTAGCGAGGAATTTTTGTTTTATGTGCAGCGATTATATATTAGGTTTTGCGAACCTAGTAACAAATTAGTTCAGTTGTGACCAGAAAGATAATCCAAAGGCAGCATGAACGGAAAGTATAATCTCATGCACATTCGTTTCGTACTTACTGGCGACTCATCAGTAGGAGCCGGTATTACGCCCGTTAACCACTATATATTTGGTAGAAGAATGTGGAATAATAGGGCGGTACAATCTCCTAGACGAATGTGTAAACCTGTTATAGTGAAGCTAACATAATCTAAAGTCAACGACAATGTGACTTCAATGCTAACTCACACTATATAATATATATACCGAGTCTGTAAAGGATACCAACACTATGGCTATTGTGTTAGTAACTGATACATTTTTTGAAATCGATGAGTACCGGATACTAACACTATGGTTTCCGAGTCGGTACATATTACCAACATGATGGATATAATTTACCTGATTTTCGGATTGCGTACCGAAATATTTGAATCCACTGTCATCATGATTTTTGCAGATATTTCGACCTCCAATTACGGAGGTATTTTTCAATGCCAAACACATCACACACTTGGTTGACAATCAATATGTCAAGTGGAAATATTAATATAAACCGCCTCATTTATACTTGTTATTAGATCTCTTAAGCATAACGTTTTTTTATAAAAATGTTAGGAAAGTGTATGTTAAATTGGTTTGTGTATGTGTCTTCATGTATACACTCTTCGCAATGAGATTACAGTGATTTAATGACAATTACTGACAACTCACTAGATAAGCGTACGTCCTGCCTATTAGTATGTGTTCTCGTTTGTTTTGAATTGAGGAGTAATCAGTTAATGCAAGTGTACACTCATTCCAACCAAACGAGAACACATACACACAGGCATGACGTACGCTTATCTAGTCAGTTGTCAGTCATTGTCATTACATCACTGAATTCTCATTTCGAAGAGTGTAAACATGTAAACACATACACAAACCAATTTAACATACACTTTCCTAACATTTTTATAAAAAAACGTTATGCTTAAGAGATCTAAAATCAAGTAAAGATGAGGCGGTTTAAATTAATATTTCCACTTGACATATGGATTGTCAACTAAGTGTGTGATGTGTTTTGCATTGAAAAAGGCCTCCGTAATTGGAGGTCGAAATATTTGCAAAAATCATGATGACAGTCGATTCAAATATTTCGGTACGCAATCCGAAAATCAGGTAAATTGTTTATTTCCTGTCGCGCAACATGTTTCTTTTAAATCTTATGAAGGATATAAATTTATGCTAAAGTTCACCAAAATTGAGAATTACAACAATTTCCGAACACGTGTTACTCCAGTTGAACCATACACTCGGGCCTACATCGATATCTGTTATCACATTCCGCGGTAATCATGACATCATTCAATTCAATATATTACACTTAAATACTGTTTGTTGCGAAGAACTAATATATATGCAAGTATGTATTAGGTTTTGCGAACCTAGTAACAAATCAGTTCAGTTGTGACCAGAAGGATAAACCAAAGGCAGCATGAACGGAAAGTATAATCTCATGCACATTCGATTCATGTCTACTGGCGACTCATCAGTAGGAGCCGGTATTACCCCCTTTAACCATTATAAATTTGGTAGAAGAATGTGGAATAATAGGACGGTACAATCTCCTAGACGAATGTGTAAACATTTAATAGTGAAGCTTACATCATCTAAAGTCAACGACAATGTGACTTCAATGCTAACTCACACTATATAATATATATACCGAGTCTGTAAAGGATACCAACACTATGGCTATTGTGTTAGTAACTGATACCTTTTATGAAATCGATGAGTACCGGATACTAAAACTATGGTTTCCGAGTCGGTACATGATACCAACCTGATGGATATAAATTTATGCTAAAGTTCACCCAAATTGAGAATTACAACAATTTCCGAACACCTGTTACTCCAGTTAAACCATACACTCTGGCCTTCATCTATATCAGTTATCACATTTCGCAGTAAGCATGACATCATTCTATTCAATATATTACAGTTAAATACTGTTTGTTGCGAAGAACTAATATATATGCAAGTATGTATTAGGTTTTGCGAACCTAGTAACAAATTAGTTCAGTTGTGACCAGAAGGATAAACCAAAGGCAGCACGAAACGAATGTGCATGAGATTATACTTTCCGTTCATGCTGCCTTTGGTTTATTCTTCTGGTCACAACTGAACTAATTTGTTACTAGGTTCGCAAAACCTAATACATACTTGCATATATATTAGTTCTTCGCAACAAACAATATTTAACTGTAATATGTGCAGCGATTTATAATTTTTTATGAGATATGTGGATCTTGCATGCATAAAATAAAAAATTATCTGTGATCTTATTGTGGCTTATTTGAATAAAATGATCAGTACTTGCCAATTCAACAGTTGGTGTAATATTTTAAGGGGGAGGGCAGATAGTATTGGATACTTTAGATCAGATGCGAAATATGTCGATCATTCTGCATGTCATAGTATATAACTTTTATTTTTCAAATCATAGGAGAAATCAATGACACATATTAAAGATCGATACATCGTAGATCCACATTTTCGAGGCAATACAATCAGAACACCGACAGAATAAAAAAACTTTAACAAAGGCGCTGGTTATTAAGGTAACTGTGTGAATTCTTTGAATCAAGTTTGAAGCCTGAAGTAAACACCAATCCAATTGTATTTAACCAGTCGTCGAGCATTCCCCTTATAGACTGTGGTTTTACACGTAACACCCGAGACTGGTGACGATGGCAACATAGCATAGAAAAATTTTATTTAGGACAAATTATCGATCCTACCCAAATTTATATATATTTCCAACAACTTATCGAAGTAATAATTCATAATAAGAATCAAATAATTAATAATGGAATAAAAACGTGCTTTCACAATGGAACAAGGAGAATGAATGTAAGCAAAACTGAAATTATTGTACATTATTACGATGTAGAGTTAATTAAATGAGTAAATCGATAAACTCTTTGTAGTTAAATAATTTCTTGAAAATTTATTGCTTATGACTTTTTGGTTATTGAAATGATAAATGTATATCTGGGAATATACCTTTTACTAGTCCATGATAGCTAAAAATGTTTAGCATTCGGTACATTCTGTCACCAATTAAAAACATTAAAAGTTATCAAGTTATCAATGTAACTAAGGTATTACTGTTGATTTTTGGACTAAATGTTTATGTAAAATGGAAATGAAATTTTTTTCATAATTATAATTTATTTAAATTTATATATTTAAATTTCATATTTCTTCGGAGTTTTACAAAAGCCTAAACTAAATTAAGTGAACACCTACTATTTTAAACCAATAATGGACATTACTAAAATTTTCAAGGATTTCATGTTTTTAAAAGAATGATCGACATTGAGAAGACAAAGTATTCAAGACCCAGCCGAAAAAGATTTTCCTATTCAAAAACGATATAATTTTACTGCAACAAAAATTAAGGTGCAATTACATTTTTCACGTGTACAACCCCAGAAAAAGACATTACATGTATGATTCTTTTTAGTTATTACGAGAAAATAATTCTCTTTGCTTACATACACTCCTGTCGTGTTAATATCTTCTAGTAACATTTACAATATTTATGTTACTGCTAATTTGTGCACAAAATGCTTTCATGTTATATGAATATTTAAAGCTTGAGGTTAATTGTTTTCAAGTTCTCAAACAGTAAAATATTTACTTTAAACCATGTTTGCGAGCTTGAATTAAACAGAATTAACCAGACGTTAAACAGCATAACAAATCGAAAAGTTTTTAGCGAAACTGGATTAATTTTAAATTAACTGATCTGCGTTTTGATTAAGGCAGTTATTCTTTTTCGAGAAGTTTTTGTTTCTTAATCAAAATATTTCTGCTGCCTTTATCGGCAGCCTTCTTCAATTTGTTCATCTTCGCCAGCTTTAAAAGACCCAACTAATGCAGCAAGCGCGGTATTTCTTCTGGCTCTAATTTTTATACATCAGACTGATCTGTCACTAGATAGTCGCGTATCACACGTGTGTATGTGCATTTCCGTAACTGTTATGTTCATCTAAATAGAGTAGAGTTGTTGAATGAGAATTAACCATTTGCATGAATGATCAATGCTCATGCAAAGCAAAGTTAGATATGCGGCTCTCACCTCTAGTATTCTAGCATACAATGTACATAACATGGAAATTTAGGCAGCATTATTTCTACGAAGTTACGAACATTAACTATATGTAGCTCCCGCCACAAACATATAAATAGACAATGCAATTAAACAATAATTTATTGCGAGGTTTGTGTTAAGATGTTTAAAAATAAAGTTTGCGAGCTTGAAATAAACGCCAATCCCATTGTATTTAACCAGTTGTCGAACAACATAAAAAACTACCGTCAATCGAAACGCACTGACGCGTTTCAACCTTCCATAATCATCATCAGAGTACGAGGGGAAACTGAAAGGCGTGGATAAAACCGCAATAAATATATATGGAAAGGAAAATGAGATATGCGGCTCTCACGTCTAGTAGTCCTGCATAAATTGTACCTAACTGTAAATGTCAGCTTCTTTCTTTTCAGTGACGAAAATTGACAGTTTGCAAATTTCGCCAAACACACAAACAAACAAGCATATATATATATATATATATATATATATATATATATATATATATATATATATATATAAAGGCAATAAATGAAAATAATTGATTTCGCGGGTGGTTGTAACAATTCTTTCAATCCAGTTTGTGAGCTTGAAATGCAAAAATCTCATTGTATTTAACCAGTCGTTGAACAACATAAAAAAGCTACCGCTAGTCACACGCACTGACACGTTTCGACCTTCTATGATCATCGCCAGATTACGATGGAAAACTGACTAGCGAGGATCAAACCGAATTACATATATATGAAAAGCAAAATTAGTCAGTTTGCCATCCTACTCTGATGATGATCATAGAGGGTCGAGTCGCGTGAGTGCGCGCAACAGGCGGTAGTTTTGTTATGTTGCTCAACGAGCGGTTAAATACATTGGGATTGGTGTTTACATTAAAATCGCAAACTTAATTTAACGAATTGTCAACTGCAGCCGCGCAATTAATTTAAAAAAAGGCATTGCCTATAAATAAAAGCATTTGTCGAAGTTGAGAATAAATAAATAATGAATTTAAACAAATTACTTGCCTCTTGCAATTCGTAGCACTCGGACAACGCGTATAATTGTCGGTTCTATGAGAAGGATTTTGTTGGCGACATCTTCAAGCACAACTCCCAGTATCGAAAGAAACACAATTAAAACGTCCAACTGATTCCATCTGAAAGAAACCAGTAAAAGTAGAAATGACAGTTTTTTTTATTACGTTTACTAATATTTTGCCAACTGTCGAATCATGACAAAAATTAATCCTTTTCAAAGAAGAAAAAACCGCTAGAAAATGGACTACGGCACTATGACTGCCAGTTCCAGGCTAATTTTGATAGACGACTCGAGGTGTGACAAAGGCGAATTTTGTATCCTCAGCACTTATGTTGTCGCGAGTATTTCCCAGGTATTTGAAATGCGTCATTTCTTGGAGCTTTTCTCTTATCACAACTTGGAGGTACTTCATGTTTGGGATAAAATATTTTAAGTTTCTTATGGATAAATATATAACACTTCGTTACGCAAATTTAGCATGACAGCATTAGCATAAAGAATGGCTTGGACCTATAATATTTTTTTAAATGAAAATTTATGTGAATGTAAACAATACATTCAAAATTATCTGAAACATAGTTAAGCATTCAAAATAAGACAAAAAGTAAAACGAGAAAACATTAATATAAATTGAGAGTAACGATATTAAAATTAGCAATTCTACAAATAATAAAAACAATAGAAACAGTATGAGTAAAAGCGGTGGTAGTTCTAGTAGTAGAAAATGCAGTAGTTCTAGTAGTTTTTGATCTTGTAGTAAATGAACCAGAGGTTTTAATATTACAAGTAGTAGTCGTTTTAGTAGCAGTCGACTATTTATTATTGTTAAAAGTAGTAGAATTAATAAAAGCAGTAATAACTGTGGAAGTATTAGTATGAATATTATAAATAGTTTTATTATTATTAATAATTATAGTAGTAAAATTAGAAGACTTAATTAAGTTGTACTAGTAGTGATAGCAGTATTATAATTATTAAAATTAAAGCTTATAGTTGTTTTAATAGTAATTGTATTAGTAGAGATATTAAGTGTAATGGTATTATTAGCAGTATTGTTTATATAAGTAGCTGCGCTAGTATTAGTATAACTAGTAGTATCAATGATAGAATAATTAATAAAGTTTTGAGCTTCAGTAGAAATAATTTTGCGCCTGTAATATTAGTAATAATATTAGTATTATTTATATTAACATGTTTGTTTATTGGATTTAGCAGTAGCATTATAATTAATACTAGTATTAGTAAAGGTAATTAAACTTGTATAAGAAGTAGTAAAAATAGTAGGAGTTGTTGTAGTTATATTAGTAGTATTATTACTTGTGATAGAAGTAGTAATAGTAGTGCTGTAGTACTATAAGTAATAATATTAGCAGTAGTTATAGTAATAATAATGGTTGCAGGATTTGTAAAAGTAGTAGTGATATTTTTTATAGTAGGATAAAATCCGAAGTAGAAGTAGTAGCAGTAATATTCGTCTTATTATTATATTTATTGTTATGATTAATTGTAGTAGTAGTAGTAGTAGTAGTAGTTCAATGAGTAGAATTAATAGTATTATTATAAATCGAAGAAAAAGTAGAAATAGTATTTGTAGTATTAGTAATAAGAGTGTTAATAATTCTAATAACATAAATACTACTACTAGTGGTAGTAGCTGTAGTAGCAGAAGTAGAAGTAACGGAATTATGGCTAGTGATAGTATTATTGATAGTTGTAGGATTATTACTATTGCTAGTTAAAGTAGTGTTAGTGGTGGTAGAAGAAGTACTAGTAGTAGTATTAATAATAGTAGTAATAATTGTTGAAAGAAAAGAAGTAGTATTATAGATAGTGTTAATCTGAGAGGCATTAGTAGTCTTATTAGTACTATTTTTAGTACTAGTATCAATTATTTTAGTAGTAATAATAGCATTAGTAGTAGTATAATTAATATTAGTATTTATTTTAATACAGCTGATAGTAGTAGAAGTCGAACTAGTAGTAGTATTATTAGTAGTAGCATTGACAATTATAGTATGAATAATTATAGCATTATTGGTATGAGTGTTAGAATAAATATTATCAGTATTAATAATTTTAGTAATAATGGAATTAGTGACAGTGTTTGCGACTGTAGTAGAAATTTTGTTTGTAGTAGAACAAATAATATAAGTAGTTGTTGTTGTGCTAGTATTAGTAGTGGCATTATTAGCAGTGGTAGTAGTACTGGGGTTGGTATTAGTATTAATATTAGTATTAGAATTGGTATTACTATTTTTTAAAATAGTGGTCTTAACATTAAAATATAGATCAGTGGTAGTTGTGGTAATGGTAATAGTGAAATTATTGTAATTAGTGTTAGGAACTGTCGTAGTAATAATAGCAGTATTCCTTTTAGAAGTATTAGTGTTGTTATAAGCAGCAGGGGTAGTGGTTTTGTTAGAAGTAGTATAGTGGAACTAGTAGCAGTAGTACTGGAGGTAGAAATGGTAGAATTATTAGTAGTATTATAAATATTAGCTGACGTTATGTTAATTGTATTAGTTTTAGTAGTACAACAATTAGCTTTGTTATTGGTAGTGGTAGCATTAGTAGGAGAAAAATCAGCACATATTACTGAAAAAAATATAATTATAATTGGTAAATTAAATGCGTTATGTTCCGAATAAAATTTGAACTGCTCTATGACCATACGTCTAAATCAAATTATTAAAATTGACTAGAACGATTTCCACAATGAAATGCGTGATTCACAATATTTGCTAGCAGAAATTTTGTTTTATATCACAGTTTTCTGCAACGAGTATTTGGCAGTCTGTTTAATTACTTATAGTGCTGATACATGTAGCCTAATTTCCAAAACACAACACTGCCCAACTACTTTCATTGCTTACCCATTTGTGTAGAAATGTGGATTAAATTAATCACAATTATAAATGAGAATTTTAAAACCCGGCGCAGAGAAACCAATTCGAGCAAAAAATCTGCACACTCAAAAAGATTTAGGTAACTAAACACGCCACGGCACTCGCAGGAGATTCGATTGCATTTACAGCCTGGATTTTATCTTTTGTGGAAGAATGCAGAAAGCATTAAATTTGTAAACGCCGTAGGTAACTGAACAAATTTGAGCTAAAATTGAACTACGATCAGAGGTAGAAGGCATAATGCGTACAATCACGGTATTTGTTGAAGAAGTTCGATACTGAATTACGTCTATCAATATAATCACATTAAGTCTGTTGAGAAGCGGAAAGTAATGAGATATAACAGACTATTTAAATAATTGTCCCCGCCAGGATATCTTTTGAGAATCAGCCCTACAGTTATTGGTGTGTTTTTATAAATAAATCTATCTGAATAGTCTAGATTTAGCATTTTTGGAGCTAACGTTCTATTGTCAACAATTTCGAACGGGAAAAATGATAAATCTCGGATCTCAGCTTTAAATGTTTTTCATGTGTGAAATTGGTGTGGCAAACGTTTCCTTGTACCTTGTAGTTAGAGCATTCCTTTTTATCCAGGATGTCTACTGAGAAATGTTTACCATATTTAATTTAAAAAATCATTTGCATATTTCCTGGCAGTTAGTTAAAATCATTGCAAATTTGTCTCTAATTCGATTCAAGGGCAATTAACTTTTGCTGGTAACTTAATTAAATTTCACTTATTAATATCTTTGAAATCACATGAGGCATGGTTTCGTATAAATACAGCGATGAAAAAATAATGCTTTCGAAATATTTTGATAAAAAATATATTTCCGAGAGTAAATGAATTTTAAATCAGCTAAAATAATAGCAAATTTGACAATTTTAACTGTATTTTGTCTCGAAATCTAAGTGTCTTGTAGGAAAAACTACCTAGATTTACGTCGTGTGTTGCCCATAAGAAAGTTCTATGTATAAAATGTGTACAAAACAAACAACAGAGAATTGCCATAGCATAGTCTGGTCAATTAATTTTTCTTTAATTTTTTTGGACATCCAGCCAGTAGTATATGAAATAATTTCGATAATGTAGAAAATGGAATGTTTTAGTTTTGATTTTTGGATTTTTCAAGATTTTATACACAAACTAATCATGTTATCGAATAAGCCGTTGTTTCGCAGGCAGTATATACCTCTAAAATCATTTTACGTTCAAATAATAAGTAAGCCAATTTTACGATTTTTGTTAATTAAATTTTAAATTGTTAATTAAGCGGCAAATGAAATGATTCCTGTCAGAAAATCGAATATTGGAGGTACCCATTTGTGTTGATTTTCAAATGATAATTATTTCAATAGAATTGATATTTATCCACGCTAGAACATTTAAACCATTAGGATTAACGTCGAATTAACATTAACATTATCATGTTAAGTACAGTTTTATATTCTTAAATTGTTTAGCTTGATATTTGCTTTATTGAATTGCGCAGTGCAATCACCACAATTGGTCGATTTGCACTATCAGTTCCGCAGAGATCCGATTGATCCCCGTTTCCAAGTACTTATTGAATTCTTCTTCAAATATAGAAATTTACCTAAACACCCCATTTAAGCGAGACGCTGTTTCTCGAACAGCACAAATGTTGAAGCGGCATTAGTTGGCACATTTAATGGAGCTAGACAAGCATAGATTATAATTTCCGTTCATGCTGCTTTTGGTTTATCCTTTTGGTCACAAGTGAACTAATTTGTTACTAGGTTCGCAACACCTAATACATACTTGCATATATATTAGTTCTACGCAACAAACAGTATTTAAGCATAGAATTTAATTGCTTTTACAATCAATTAAACAGAAACAGCCGTTAATGTCGACCTCAAATATTATTCATCTATATCCATACGCAAGTTGTCCATCCATAAACCAGAATGTTAATTAATCCTATGAAAGTATATTGCAACTTAGAAGCAGGTTGGAAATCAAATAGTGAGTAGACGTCTTTATTTGTGTAACATATCATTGAAGCCTCGCAAATATCATCTCCAGACGTTGCAATTAAGATCCTTACTAAATGCAATTGAAGTAAGGGGCTAGCTACATATTACGCTCATTGGAGACACCAAATGCAACATGATTTATGCAGACAGAAGGAGCATGGTCAACCATTGATACTGAAATGGAGGTGATGTACGTAATTTCACCCACTAACCTATTTTACATTTTGTTTTCTATTTACTTTCAATATATATGAAGCTTAATGGGTAAACAAACTGGGTCTGGATTTATGCAAGAAGAAGAAGCATTTTCGGAAATTGAACTTTAACTGGAAGTGATGCGCGCAATTGATTGGTTGTTCACTTATTTTATAGTCTCTCCCTGTTTGTTTGGAATTTCTATATACAGAGATGTCTATTTTTAGGTACTAGAGAAGAATATGGGCTCTTATATCTGAAAAAAATTCATTCTATTTTTGCGCTTGTAAATGGTACAATGACTATATATATGTGTGTGTGTCTGTGTGTGTTGAATTGCAGATAATTGAGGACAAAATGAAAAAAAAGTTTCATGAATCTGCTTGCTCGTGAAATACTTTTAAAATTCGCATTCCAAACTAATATTAATTAATCAGATAAAACGCTTATAAATATTCTATATCGGAAATATTATTGTAAAACTACTATATTAGCTATTTGTAACTGCGTGATTTTACAATATTATTAAAATCAAAATTTGTGCTTCAAATTACCCAGTTTTGTCAATTTATGTAAAAGGTGATAATATCAATATAAAAAATGTTGGTTGCAAGTTCTTCATTTGTTAGCATTTTAATCTATTTAAGGAATTCTAGAGTTTTTCTACTGTGATCTGTAAATGGCTGATAATCCGGAAATTGATGTCATGATTGAGTATTTTAGGATTTCTCATTGGAGTGACACAAAATCTGAAACAATATTAATCGTATTTTGTTTTTTTCTGAAAATAATTAAACTTATAAATTAATCAAAGTAAAAAATAAATAAATAATAAAAAAATGTAAACTTTTCTTAACTATTTTTGACTAATTTGAATATAATTTATATTTCTAATAATCATAATTATACTAATCTATCATTTCCAGAAATTCCCCCGCTATATTCATTTGTAATGTAAACACGTTTGTGCAATAAAAATAACTTAGTATTGGTGCAGTCAGAGATTTTACTTTCATATATGATTACATTTTCCTTAGATTTATTAATGAACGACTGTCAAGATAACAACTTTAATTGCTGTTTAGATTGCAGTTTTTGCAATCATCTTTGTAAACATTGTTAAAATTGTGTATACATTTACCCTTATGAAACGTAGACACCCAAAAATTCTTATTTTATTAATCGAATAGATGAAGTTCAGCAGAAATAAATAACCGCAACCCGTCAAAGTAAGTTCTAAAGAAACTAACTGTTTATATTTTATTTTGTTTATCAACAGGGCGGAATGAGGTCTGTTATATTCATTGAATTCAGTTGAAATAAATTTATAATAAAAGAAAAAATGCATTACAGTTATTAAATTAAGCAACTAAAACTAGGAAAGTTAACATCAAAAAGCTCAAGCCCCAATTTGAATAATGCTTGCATAAGAAAATTTCTTAACTTTTGAATATTAACACATTAAAACAAAACAAAAAAGGAACGAAAAAAAACTGAAGTTATCGAAAACAACTAGAGTTTGAAACGCGATTTACATATCAATGTATCGTAAGTTGATCAACCTTTTGAGATAACTTGAGCGGTACTATTCTAAAAAATATTTTCACAGCTTATAAATAGCAAATTAATTCGTTTAAATTACAGATATTTCACTTATGTTTCTTTGAAAACATCTTTTAGTCAAATTAAACTTCATTTACAAGGGTTTGATCGTGTCTGACGACAATGATTTCCGACCATTCTCTTTTCCATCTGTAAATAAATAAAGTGCATTCAAACAGAGTATAATGAAGTATAATAGTTTGTCGAACAATTGTGATATCGATTGCGTAACCTCCGATGCCAAAATTAATATTTTCAATAATTTTGTAGATAAACTAATTAAAATTATTTATTGTCAGATATTACATCATTGACACTTTATGTCCTATAATAAACAATGAATGGTAACTTAAGTGAAATAGTATTATTTACAAGCACTTTCGGTAAATTTTGCTTAATATGCGAGATTTAAAACAAAACAGGAAAGACACAGTTGCTTCCTGCATGTTTACTTGCAATTTACAAAGGTTATTTCACCTGGAAATGCACTATTAAAATATTTAAATTTAATATACTCCCTTTAAAGGAAATTGCTGTTTTCACAAGATTATGCGCTACCATTTATATGGATGTCTTTTAATGCGCAAAGACATTATACTTAATATTATGAAAATGTTTCACTACGTTTTACGGCGGTACAACTTAATTACCGCGTGGCGATGCATAAATTATTAATGTAAGATATTATTTTTTGCGGGGAACTAATATATATATACAATTGTGTATAAGTTATGGGGAAATGGGGCGGTAACAACCATAGTGTTGGTACCATTTGCAGACGCGATATTTATAGTTTATAATGAGTTGGCTTTGAAGTTTTACTACCGAAGACATTATATGACGTTAATTTCACAATTGCTGGTATACGCATTAGTTTAGGAGATTGTAGCGTCCAATTTTCCTATATTCCTGTCCTAGATATATAGTGCATAGAGTGTGTAATAACGTCTCCTACTGATGAGTAATCAATAAGCCCGAAACTAATGTGCTCATAAGATTATACCTATACGGGAGATGATAACAATAATTTGAATCAGGCTTTTGAACTTGGTATAAACACCATTAAATTGATGTATATACATTTATCAGTATAAACTGAACAATGAATAACGTAGAACAAACTATACCTCCAGTAGCCAATTTAGTCGCTATTGGGATCTCGCGGACAAAGCCTGAACCGTGACATGTCTGTTTTGAAATCGGTGAATCTAACCGTAAATTAGTAGATAACTAAAAATTGTGTGCAACTTTCAGCAAGATGGCTCATCATTATGCTTCTTGCCATTTTTGAGCTAATTTGATACTAGGTGCGCAGCAACTATATATACTACATATATACTACATATATACTACATATATACTACATATATACTACATATATACTACATATATACTACATATATATATATATATATATTATTTATCCAAGCAAAAATTATCTAACTGTTATATATTTAATTGAATAAAATCATGATTACTGCGAAAAATAATAACTGATATCAAGCAAGCCTTGAATGTATGGAATTTCTGGAGTAACAGGTGTTTTTAAGTAGTAGTCATTATCAATTCTGATGAAATTTAGCGTACCTTTATGTACAATGTGTAGGTACCATTTACGACTCGGCAGCCATAGTTTTGGTTTCAGGTACTGATGCAATAGCCATAATGTTTGTACCTTTTACAGGCTTAGTATATATGTTATATAAAGCGAGTTGGCTTTGAAGTCGCCTTGTCGAAGATTTTAAACAAACCGCAGGTTTACACATTTGTATAGGAGATTGCACCGTACTTACATTCCTCACTCTATTATGAGGTGGGTAAAGGGCGTAATAGCGGAAACTACTAATTATTCGCCAATAAGTACGACACGAATGTGCACGAGATTTAATTTTTCGTTCATGTTATCTGTAGTTAAACCCTCTTGTCATATTTGAGCCTATTTGTTAGTAGGTGCGCAACACCAATACACAACGGCATATAAATTAATTTTACGCGGAAGTAATATACAATTATGAAGGATATGCGTTATGCATTATGTATGAGCGCAGGAACCATATATCGAATGCTAATGGTATCTTTAGGGTTAAAATGCACACGTTTTAAATATGAAGGAAATCAAAAGGTGAAATTTTATTATCCGACGCTCTAAAGCAAATGCACGGATTCAGTTTCGATTAATACCTCGAAGCTTAACTTTATGAAAAAAAGAATTGTACCACCTTGGCCCATTCTAAACTTTAATTCGAGAATAGCATTAATCAGAGACTTTTTTTAGCTTAATAATATTTCAACGGATTTCTTTATACTTCTAGTGCTTTCTTGACGATCAACTATTTGCTGTGTAAAATTATTGTTCGCGTTAATGCGCCACGTTGGCCAAACAGCGAAGAAAACGAAATTGCCTGTTTATATATGAAACCGAAACTCTCAACTATCACTTTGAATTGCATGAGCCCGAAAACAAAATGTTGCCGGCAATTACCATGGACACGAGAGAGATCCGATTACTGTTAGTGGGCAATCAACCGCACATCAGGTGACGTACATGCAAATCGTTTGGAAGTGCACAAAATTTGTCGTATGCCAAGAATTTTGATATAATATTTTTAGTCTAATCTTGAAAATTCCTTCCACTTAAATATAGACTAGATGGGTGTAAGTGCCAAGAAAATTGCGAACAATGCTGTATAGTTATATATTACAACATCTTATTTTTCAATCGATTTGAATCAAAGCATTCAAAAATTGAAGCATGAATCACTAGTAGGCATATTTAAATGTTAACTTGTGGAAGAAACACCAAAAACAGGAAATGGGCGCTTACCTGTCTTTGAGAAACTGCAGTGGTCCTAATGCCACAACCTTCAGAGCAGCCTCCACGATGAACACCGTTGTAAAAAATAGGTTAAACCCTTTTAGAACAGTTTTCAGAATCTAGATAGAACAATAAATAAAACGAAATATTTGAACGAAGACGTTTTTTCGTTTATAAATATATTTGCATTCAACTGCACAAAAGTTATAATGCGAAACTTGTCGCGAAATTAGTGTTAAAGTTAGGTGTGATTTCGAAGACAATAAAACCGATTTCATTATATAGCAGCTCACCTCTAGTAGACGAGGAAAGTTAAAAATTATGTAGGCCCAGCTTATACTTTTTAAAATCGTTGGATATCAATAACGATCAGGTAGTTTATAGCGGTCAGTGAAAAATGACTATTGCACTAATGAATTGCACTGACGCAGAACAAAGTAAGCGGCCTGAAGATATCTATGATCAAGCACAAAAATGATGACTTCATTATAGTAACTTGATCAATTATTTACCTTTTAGATTTAATTTAATATTTTAATTTTGAGTGGAAAATACTTCAAACTACTGCAAACTATTAAACATTGTTAACGGCACATTTAAACGTTTAAAAAAATAAACACATTTTAAAACAATTTTCTGTGACTTGTTAAATTCAAATTTTATATTTGTTGCACTCTACTAGTTTAACTGATTTTGTAGCGACCGCAACACGACAAATAACACTTTTCAGTTAAATTTGCAATGGAGCAAATAAAATTCTTCTTAACTATATGCCTGTCTTTTCAACGTTATGAATACACGACAAGCTTATAAAGGAAAATAACAGGCAATTTTACATAATTAAGTTGCATTTGGGTTATTATTTTTATTAAGTTTTCTCGAAAACAAACTTTGTAAAAAATTTAAATCGCGCGAAAATAAAATTTATGCAAACTTAGGAATATATGAAGAGCCTGTGTTACAAAGCAGTGCGTATTTGCTGTCATAATTATAAAACAAAATGTTAGAGTTCAAACTCCCATGGGTATTATTGATTCCTTCTTCAAAATTCACTGAATCAAGTTGTAACACTTTTAAGCAGACATATTTCGTTTCCCATCTCTGCATTCTGAGGCTATATTTACATTTTTATGCTATAACATATTGATAAATATTGCTCTGTACTGAAATAATTTGAGGAGAATTAAGAAGTTTGATACTAGATTCACATGATTTCATGGCCGTTTGGATATTTACTTATACAGAAATATGAATTAGCCTTGACGTGCACTAATACAATTTAGTTCATATTGTAAAGAAAAATTGTGCCAATGTTAGAATTATCAAGATTTCTTTCTCTGCTGAGCAATGCAATTTCATCTTCATTTTATCGCATAAACAAGAGCCGAGTGTACGTCACAAATTCATTATAAATATTACCAGGTAATACAGAACAAGAAAATTTCTCTCTATCAAGACGACTTGCAATCGTCATAAAAAGTAGAAAGGAGGTTATCCAAACTTTCGGACAAAAACTAGAAGCAGATGAAAATTCCTGGCTCTTCAGTGGAAATTAAAAGTATAAAATATATTACATTTTTCGTACTTCCAAACTAAATAATTAATTCTTTGTAAAAGTAAGATATTTAATTGGAAAAGTGATATTATCAGTCTGAAAAGGTCTTCTCCCTTTGATACTTCTTATTGGTTAAAACCATTTCGACACATCTTAGTTCAAATTTATGCGACGTTATTTAAACGGCATTCATTCTGCTCATTTAACGATTGGTTCAATTGATTTGGAGACGTGTATATCGTCAAGATAGCCAGGATTTAAGACGGATCGATCAATTAATTTATGCTTGCGAAATCGTGTAGCCTTTATTTAACAATTACCTTTCTTTGCCATTTACGTAGTTCAGTTCGCATTCTATTAGATTTAAAACTCAGTAAAGCTATAAAATTTGTGAAATAACTTACTTCCGGCATAAGGTGGAATTCCACAGCCATAGTGATCACGTTCAGACCAATTATTCCGGCAATTCCAAGATCAAAATATTTGCTTGACACAAATCGATTCATTTTTAAACGCCATGGTGGAAAGTCTTGCCAAAATGGCACTCGGCGCATTTCTGTGCATAATTATTAACGTAAATAATATATTATAAGGTTATAGAATAATATTTTAAAGCAAATTCTACCTATGCATAAAAGTAGATGATTTGTCTAAGTATAAATATTAGTACCAAAGCAGGTGACTTCATTCAATAGATGTAAGCTAGTGCATTGAAGGTAAAATAGTCATGCAATATTAAATGAGAAACGGTCTAAAATGCGTACACATTATAAAAACAAAGAAAAGACTGGTGCGAAATATAAATGAAAATGTCCTTTACTCTTATTTCGTGTTCCATAATTTGCATCAAGTATAAATTTTGCGCAAATCGCACAAACAATAATTTGCAAGATAAATATTGCAAAATATGTAATGCTGGTTGCAATTTTTAAAATGAATTTATATATCAGCATCAATTTTACATTGCATCAAGTAGCAAGGCCAATATATATAGTGGGCTGATTTTGTACGTCTGACGAACTCGTCAAGAACTTTTCAGTACTGTCCGCGGCATGCCTTGAAATTCATTGTTTGG
>JAQBSW010006062.1:0-51782 GCA_029291075.1 Eudiplozoon nipponicum
CGAGTCAGAACATGTCACTGGCGGTAGTTTTGCTATATTATTAGACAACAGTTCAAATACAATAGAGTTGGTGTCTACTTCAACAGTTACTAATACTTCTCCGATGATTATCATGGAAGGTAGGAACGAGTCAGAACATGCCACTGGCGGTAGTTTTGCTATATTATGAGACAACAGTTCAAATACAATAGAGATGGTTTCTACTTCAATAGTTACTAATACTTCTCCGATGATTATCATGGAAGGTGGGAACGAGTCAGAACATGTCACTGGCGGTAGTTTTGCTATATTATTAGACAACAGTTCAAATACAATAGAGTTGGTGTCTACTTCAATAGTCACTAATACTCCTCCGATGATTATCGTGGAAGGTGGAAACGAATCAGTACATGTCACTGGCGGTAGTTTTCCTATATTATTAGACAACAGTTCAAATACAATAGAGTTGGTTTCTACTTCAATAGTTACTAATACTTCTCCGATGATAATCATGGAAGGTAGGAACGAGTCAGAACATGTCACTGGCAGTAGTTTTGCTATATTAATAGACAACATTTCAAATACAATAGAGTTGGTGTCTACTTCAATAGTAACTAATACTTCTCCGATGATTATCATGGAAGGTGGGAACGAGTCAGAACATGTCACTGGCGGTAGTTTTGCTATATAATGAGACAACATTTCAAATACAATATAGTTGGTGTCTACTTCAATAGTTACTTCCACTGCTCCGATGATTATCATGGAAGGTGGAAACGAGTCAGAACATGTCACTGGCGGTTGTTTTGCTATTTTATTAGACAACAGTTCAAATACAATAGAGTTGGTGTCTACTTCAATAGTTACTAAAACTTCTCCAATGATTATCATGGAAGGTGGGTACGAGTCAGAACATGTCACTGGCGGTAGTTTTGCTAGATTATTGGAAAACAGATAATATAAAATAGAATTGGTTTCTACTTAAATAGTTACTTCTACTGCTCCGATGATTATAATGGAAGGTGGAAACGAGGCAGTACATGTCATTGGCGCTAGTTTTGCTATATTGTTCGACAACTGATTAAATATAATAGAGTTGGTTTTTATTTTAATAGTTGCTACTACTGCCCCGATGATTATCATGGAAGGTCGAAACGAGTCAGTACATGTTACTGGCAGAAGTTTTGCTATATTTTTCAACAACAGATCAAATGCAAATAGAGTTGGTGTCTTCTTCATTAGTTACTACTACTGCTCCGATGATTACCATGGAAGATCGAAACGAGTCAGTACATGTCACTGGCGGAAGTTTTGCTATATTTTTCAACAAATGATCAAATACAAATGGAGTTGGTGTCTACTTGATTAGTTACTTCTACTGCTCCGATGATTATAATGGAAGATCGAAACGAGTCAGTACATGTCACTGGCGGTAGTTTTGCTATATTTTTCGACAACAGATAAAATACAAATAGAGTTGGTGTCTACTTGATTAGTTACTACTACTGCTACGATGATTTTCAAGGAAGGTCGAAACGAGTCAGTACATGTTACTTGCGGAAGTTTTGCTACATTTTTCAACATCAGATCAAATACAAATAGAGTTGGTGTCTACTTCATTAGTTACTACTACTGCTCCGATGATTATCATAGAAGATCGAAACGAGTCAATACATGTCACTGGCGGAAGTTTTGCTATATTTTTCAACAACAGATCAAATACAAATAGAGTTGGTTTCTACTTCATTAGTTACTACTACTGCTCCGATGATTATCATGGAAAATCGAAACGAGTCAGTACATGTCACTGGCGGAAGTTTTCCTATATTTTTCAACAACAGATCAAATACAAATAGAGTTGGTGTCTACTTCATTCGTTACTACTACTGCTCCGATGATTATCATGGAAGATCGAAAGGAGTCAGTACATGTCACAGGCGGACGTTTTGCTATATTTTTCAACAACAGATCAAATACAAATGGAGTTGGTGTCTACTTGATCAGTTACTACTACTGCTCCGATGATTATCATGGAAGATCGAAACGAGTGAGTAAATATCACTGGCGGAAGTTTTGCTATATTTTTCAACAACAGACCAAATACAAATAGAGTTGGTGTCTACTTCATTAGTAACTACTACTGCTCCGATGATTATCAAGGAAGATAGAGACGAGTCAGTACATGTCACTGGCGGAAGTTTTGCTATATTTTTCAACATCAGATCAAATACAAATAGATTTGGTGTCTACTTCATTAGTTACTACTACTGCTTCGATGATTATCATGGAAGATCGAAACGAGTCAGTACATGTCACTGGCGGAAGTTTTGCTATATTTTTCAACAACAGATCAAATACAAATAGAGTTGGTGTCTACTTCATTTGTTATTTCTACTGCTCCGATGATTATCATGGAAGATCGAAACGAGTCAGTACGCCACTATGGTATTTTATATTGTTCGACAAGTGATTAAATACAACAGATTTGCTTTCTTACTTTAATAGTTAGTTGATGACTACTGCAAGATCGAACGCTAGTGCTACGTCACTGACTTAGTTTTATGAGTATATTCGACAATTAGCCAAATACAATAGAGTTGGTGTCTACTTCAATAGTTACTTCTACTGCTCCGATGATTATCATGGAAGGTGGGAACGAGTCAGAACATGTCACTGGCGGTAGTTTTGCTATATTATTAGACAACAGTTCAAATACAATAGAGTTGGTGTCTACTTCAATAGTTACTAATACTTCTCCGATGATTATCATGGAAGGTGGGAACGAGTCAGTACATGTCACTGGCGGTAGTTTTGCTATATTATTAGACAACAGTTCAAATACAATAGAGTTGGTGTCTACTTCAATAGTTACTAATACTTCTCCGATGATTATCATGGAAGGTCGAAACGAGTCAGTACATGTCACTGGTGGTAATTTTGCTATATTATTAGAGAACAGTTCAAATACAATAGAGTTGGTTTCTACTTCAGCCACAGGATTACATGGACTCTTGGACAGTACCCCGTACTTCCGAATGGCGAATGAGCTCTCAACAGCCACCGGCAACCATACAACTTACTGCTGCCTTGCAGACTGCGCTTGGATGTGCAAAGGCATAGGTGCGTTCTCGATCAAAAAGCCGAGTGGTGAGGAGGGCACCACTTGTACCAAATTCCCAAGAAACTCCATGAAATGGAGCCGGCTTATCCTCTAAAAGGAGTCAGCCGCAGTAAAGTAAAAAAGTAAAGTACTTCAATAGTTACTAATACTTCTCCGATGATTATCATGGAAGGTGGGAACGAGTCAGAACATGTCACTGGCGGTAGTTTTGCTATATTGTTCGACAATTGATTAAATACAATAGATATGCTTTCCACTTCAATAGTTACTACTACTGATTCGATGACTATCATGGAAGATCGAAACGAGTCAGTACATGTCACTGACTTTAGTTTTGTTATATATTTCGACAATTGATTAAATACAATAGAGTTGACTTTTACTTCAATAGTTAATACTACTGCTCCGATGATTATCATGGAAGGTCGAAACGAGTCAGTACATGTCATTGGTGGTAGTTTTGCTATATTATTAGACAACAGATCAAATAAAATAGAGTTGGTGTCTACTTCAATAGTTACTAATTCTTCTCCGATGATTATCATGGAAGGTGGGAACGAGTCAGAACATGTCAATGGCGGAAGTTTTGCTATATTGCTCGACAATTGATTAAATACAATAGAGTTGGCTTTTACTTCAATAGTTAATACTACTGCTCCGATCATTGTCATGGAAGGTCGAAACGAGTCAGTACATGTCACTGGTGGTAGTTTTGCTATTTTATTAGACAACAGTTCGAATACAATAGAGTTGGTGTCTACTTTAATATTTACTAATACTTCTCCGATGATTATCATGGAAGGTCGAAACGAGTCAGTTAATGTCACTGGTTGTAGTTTTACTATATTATTAGACAACAGTTCAAATACAATAGAGTTGGTGTCTACTTCAATAGTCACTTCTTCTGCTCCGATGATTATCATGGAAGGTGGGAACGAGTCAGAACATGTCACTGGCGGTAGTTTGCTATATTTTTCGATAATTGAATAAATTCAATAGAGTTGGCTTTTACTTCAATAGTTACTACTACTGCTCTGATGATTATCATGGAAGGTCGAAACGAGTCAGTACATGTCACTGGCGGTAATTTTGCTATATTATTAGGCAACAGATCAAATACAATAGAGTTGGTGTCTACTTCAAGCTCGCAAACTTAATTTAAAGAATAGATACTGCCACCCGCACAATCATAGCTTATTTAATCGTATTACCTTTAAATCGATTGATGGGTGCATGTCGAAAACTGCGCTGCATTTTATTGAAATCTTGATCGAATATTCATCAGAAATTGATTTTGAGGTAGTTAAACCAGAAGAGATTTGGTGGGCAGAAAAGTTGTCTAGATTGGATTAGATGGAGTGGGCAAGGAGAATTTTAAATGATTGTATAGTTTCTCGTATTTCTTTAATTACTACGTTTAAGATTTCTGCTTTGATTGGTAGGTAAATTTTATGATAATCCTATCAGTGCTTACTTAACTTTCAGCTGAGTGAGAATTGTTTATTGCATGGAACACAATCATCTCTTACTCTTGCTAAATAGAAAGATATCAAAATGTTGAGATATTTTCTAAAACCTAAACCAACGAAATATTTAAGCGGGTAGGAGTATGTGAAATTAGAGAGCATACAACAATTTACGCAGGTTATTTCTAGCTCAGGCTCAACGTTCGTACAGACCTCATTTCCTTACGTACAGATAGTTCCACGTTGTTTATCCACAGCATTTCATAAACTGCTAACTCATTTTTGTTGTTGTGTTTAGTAAGTATCCGGTGAAAGTAAATGTGAGGTTTCACTGACGCTGCGCAATCGCAGTTCTTTGTTTGCTATTGAATTTAACAATGCCAATTCATTTCAGTTTACTTCCATTCTTGTTAACAACCAATATCTCACGAATTATCACTAATACAATTTTGAGATCGAAACTAACCAAAATTATTATTTTATTGCTGGAAAATTGAAACAGGCTATCTTAAAGTACGCGCATAATATTATTGCATTAGAACTGCATGTATGTATTTAATCAGTTGTCGAACAATATAGCAAAACTACCGCCAGTGACATATACTGACTCGTTTCGCCCAACCAATTATCACTTATACAATGTTGAGATCGAAACTGACCAAATTTTTTATTTTAATGCTGGAAAATTGAAACAGGCTATCTTAAAGTACGCGCATAATATTATTGCATTAGAATGGTGTGTTAAGTCGCGTCAACCTAATTCATTGTACAGCAAGAAACTGGGCGCTCCCTAAATAGCATGTTCGAGTTGGTTGGCACCATTTTGGCTCCTCACTCAACCGCATTGATTTCAAATTCCCCTTCCATGGGTGACGCAATTACCCGAACGAGCTATTTAATTATTATTAAAATTTTTCTCAACTTTATTTTTAGTATCTCAAATACAAATTAACCAGATTGCGGATTCCTTAAAACCATATGCAATTTGTTTATGTTTTTCGAATTTCAAAAGACTTTTATGTTTTAAATGCATTGTAGAGTAAATTTGCCTGTAGTTTGTGGAATTGTTTAAATTAACTATAAATATACGTTAAGAAAACTATAAAAGAATATAATGCTCAGTTTGATTTTCACAAACGAAAAAACTGGATCTGTCTTCTTGACCGCTAACCTTCCTTTAAGTACAGAAAAATGTCATCAATATAACCTGTATAAAGATTAGTAAAAGTTTAGACTACAAAAATTGGCGTATTCTCAAGATGGCATAGGAAAATCTCCACTCATACTGCAGATGGTGATTCCTATTGAAACACCGTCCACCTGTTTATCATTTCTTCTATTAAGAAACGTGTATATCGTTAGTGCATGGCGTAACAAGTTATGACTAGGGACCGAATATGGCTAACATGTCTCAGTCTACAGACAACAAGTTTCTGTTGATATTTTCTTCAATCGGAGCATTTGCAAATAATCGTGTTGCATTGAAATATTTCATAGCTTTACTCGAAACATTAATAAATTTAAGAATCAGTCACCTAGTAGTTATTAGCAATTTCGGAAGAATTCAAGGAAGCGGACTTACCATTTAGCAAGTAAATGAAACGGATTATTGACTACTGATTATATTACTCTTTTAAAATCAACATATTGTGTATTCATTTGGTCCGAACAAAGTTAGTCAGATAATTCAACTGGTCGGAGTTTTGATCCGACAGAATTTTTAATTAATTAAATTTAATAATTTAAACTGAAATTTGTCAGTTTCATTCTATGCAGCATCCAGATGACGGATTTTTTTGTTTCAGCACTCTATGTATGAGCCATCTTTTGTACATATTTCAGTTCGCACATTATTAAAACACCCTAACATATATCGGAGCATTTTATTTGTGTTTCTACAGTTCTACTTATTTCTTTTAGCATTTTTAAATATGGATTTATCATGTCATGCTCTAACGCGCACTTTTAAAAATTATTTTACTCAAAACAGGTGGAGTCTAATTTGACTGTATTTACAAAATTTTGGAAAGAAAATATCAGTAACTTAGACCAATCAAATGTGATTTTACAATTGCTACTCATTAAGCTATGTTTGCCAATATCACTCGGTTTCAAATAATAGGGCATTTGCCTCTATCAACAATTAACAAACAGCTGGTAGCGCCTACCTCAAAGATTATTAATCAATGATTATATTTTAGATTTAGTTACGAAGACATGATCATAAAGAGAATAACTAGAGGGAAATAAAACTGATATTTTAACGATGACATTAAATCTATTAGCGACTACATATCTGTAATTTTGCAACGTAATGTTAACAACACTCGCGTGTTTTCACCAGGTATTGCCTTTATGGCGTTTCATATAATAACATAAATGAGTTAGCAATTTTTGCAGTTCTGTGTTTTAATCAAATTGCAGCTTGGATTTATAAACAAAAGGAGTATGCACACGCATTGAACATGTAGCGGAGGACGTTAATGTTAGGGCGTTTCCTTATTTCCTCTTCTCGCTCATATCATAGTTATTAATATTTTTATTTGTAGATAAATGAGGACAAAATGAAAAAAATACAAATTTAGTGGATCTGATGATAAATTCGTTTAATATTTGCACATGAGAATGGTAGACAAAATTATTTTTTGGCACAGTTCGTACAAAGGTCATTTAGTTTTCGCCAGAATTCCACTCGACCGTATTAGCAGGTAATTTATGCAAACATTATAATCAAGATGGCGGTCTTGATATAAACACCTGACCCATTAATTACTTACATATGTCAGTATAAACTAAGAATTGTATAGTGTAGAAAAGGCAATTCATCCAGTAGACCGGTTTCGTCCTTATTGGGAACTCATCAAGTACTGGCCAGAATATACAGTGAGGTGACTCGAACCTGCACACTATTGGATTGAATGATATCTCATTACACTGCACACACTTTTCAGTTATATACTAACTAATATAACTTGGTTAGTCTATTTTACCTTTAGTTGGAGCTCATATGACATCTATTTAGACCCAAAGTTCCAACTATACAATTCTTAGTTTATACTGACATATGTAAGTAATTAATGGGTCAGGTGTTTATATCAAGACCGCAACCTCGATTATAATAATTGTTATCACCACCCGCGCAACCAATGTTCGTTTAATTATATAAATGTTTATTTCAATACCACTTTCCCATGTAATGTGGTGTCTGTTCAGTAATGACAGATTGGGCATGGTTAGTTTGAACTTTGGGTCTAAATGGATGCCATATGAGCTCCACCTAAAGGAAAAATAGACTAACCAAGTTACATTAGTTAGTATATAACTGAAAATTGTGTGAAGTGTAGTCTGCGGCAGGATGGCTCAGTGGTTAGAGCACCAGATTCCGAGGTTCGAGTCCTGTTCGCGGCAAATTCTCGCCAGTACATGATGAGTTCCCGATAAGGACAAAACCGGTCCGCTGGATGAATTGCCTTTTCTACACTATAAAATTCTTAATGTTCGTTTAATTTATGCAAACATTATTTTTGAAAGCGAGTTGAATAAAAATGGATTAAGCATACATAAAAAAGCATCAAACAGGAAGCTGACAGCGTACAAGCTTAGACACTGAAAGGTCCGTGCCAACACACATACAATTCCCAGTTCACTATCATATTATGTACGAACTTCTCGTGTTTATTTCGCTGAAAATTAATAATGTTGCATACTATAGCCTCAGATATTCCTAAGCATATTTCACTTTTTGCGTTTATGATCATACAGATATCTGCCAGCGGAACCATTCTCCTTCATGCTAGCTGTGTTTAGTGTAAAATTTTCTTGAATTCGCTTCTTCATTAATCGGCTTGTCCGGCCTAAATAGTGCACTGAGCCGCAGTGGCATTCGTATAAATGTGCAATTTTAGTTACTTCAATTTAAGGCAGCCTATCATTTACATTCAAGATTAGCCGGCGCTTTGAAGTTTATTAAAACATTAACTTTTTATTGGGCATCTGAGAAGCCGATGCTTTTTTTACCTCTTCTCGTAAATACTTCGGATGTTGCGCCCCCATTAAAAGGTATCCTGTCATATATTGCCTTGTGTATATTTACGGTTTCAAATCATCAGCTCTAAGAGGCCAAGTTTCACTAGCGTATAGTAGGACTGTGTGTACAGATGCATTGTAAATATGACCTTTAAGGCAAAGCTAACTGTTCGCGTTTCTCCATACATGACGAAAGTTCAAGAAAGCTACTCTAGCTTTCGCGAGGTTTGGTTTGTTTATGACGTGATACAGCGAAATCCACAAGGAAGCTGTATAGCTGATGTTGCCTTGCCCGAATGCTAACTTGGCCATAATGCTGTTGTGGCGAGGTGTAGTTTGCCTCATTTCTGTAATGTATCCTGATAAACTTACTCATAGTAGATAGGTGTTCCTTCTCTCTGCCTCTCTCTCTCGTAAATCTCACGAATAATTTGTCTAAAATATTATTTCTGTTTTCATTTATATACTTTTTCCACTCATTATGGTCATATGGCAGCTAAAAAAATTAGTCACTTTTGACTTTTGTATGGCTGGACATGATGATGATGATGAGGATGATGAGGATGATGATGATGATGATGATGATAATGATGCACGGTTTCATTGCTATGCTGTCGTTTATTTGTCATATTTGCTTCAACAATGTTTTCCGGTTTGCAGTTTTATAATAAAATTGTTCTGAGCATCACCAGTTGCTGAAATTTATATTATACAACACGGATATTATTTATACTGCAGGAAAGCTTGTGTATCAAATTTCTCTTTTAAGAAATTAGAGTAGTTCTTTGGTAGTGGATGTACAGTCTAGTCCACTGCCGCCTGTGATATATATTTTTTTTTAATTGCCGTCTTCTTTTGTCAAAGAATGACGGTGCGCTAGACTGAGCGGCTTCGAACTCACATGTAAACTAAATTTGATGGTCCAGGTATTTCAAATAATATTAAACATGCCATTTGTTACGCTACCTCTATTTATAATTATAAAAGTTTCATAAGTATACCACGGATATATGAGGCAGTAATTGTTTTAATTAGTCGTTCTATTTATGACGTAAATAGATAGATTGTGTAGACATCAGCCACTCTATCGACATGCGTGAAATATCGACCATTGAAGGAGAATTGATTATCTGCAGTGCGCATGTTGACGAGAATTTTTGGATGACTTTTAGGTATGCAGAATGTTGGGTGATTAGTATCGATGTGACGCACACAGGAAATAAATTAGTTTTTCGTTAAAAGAAATCATTTTCAATCTTGGCAGTGCAAAATTTTAGTCTATTCACAAAGGCGAAACTATTGCGGACAAAACTGTTTGAAATTTCAATTTTAAGAGCTTGTATAATCGCTTTTAGTTCCCCAGCCAGTTTGGGCTGCGAAGTGTTGATCTTTCGTGACGTAATCCACATGAGCAAGCATGATATTGCGATATTTATGCGTTAACTGTTCAGACTAATCGTGGAATCGTGATGCACCGACTTGATCCCTTGTTTCCTCAAGGTTAATTTGCTGAATCGCCAAGCCTCCTCGATCACTTTAATCCTTCTCATCCATGAAAAGTAGGTTTTTATGTTTCCTGATCAGGCAGAACATTTGTTACTGTCTCGGATCAAAAATTAAAGGTCCCGAAATTGCTGAAGTCGTCATCGAGTACGTTATAGTATAACTTCGTCCGATCATGAACAAATAAAACTGAAATAATAAATCAAACTGCAATTTAGAAAGTTAAGAGTTTATTCACGTTTAAAACTTCGTTTGGATTTTGATTTTTTGCATTTGACAGTAATTAATTGTGCTTTAGATTCATTTTTATAAATTCGTAAATATTTAAAGGTATGACGAATTTGCTTTGTAAATCAATGTTTTCCTTATTGCGTGGCTTTATTCTAGCTAGCCTATTCTTTTCTCGTCGAGTATTATTACGATTCCGCCACTAAAATCAGAAAGCTCTAGACATACTTCCTTGCATGAACATAGGATATACTCTCGTCTTAGGCAATCAATTGTTTCACATTTTTAACCAGACACCCAATATTGCTAAACAACTATAAGTTACAGTTGTTTTTATTTTGCAATTTCACGGTATCAAAATGAATTTCGGGCTCATTATCATTAGATAAGCTAACGCTAATATTAAGGTTAAAATAATTAACTACAAGGAAACCTTCAGTGGTATCTTTAGTATTTATTCAATATACTTCAGATGAGACAGCCGTAAAAATCTCCTTGCATATAAGTCATTTCTACACCGGACGAATTGACACGATTTCGAAACTGAATTTAAAAAATTTACATTCATAATCATACAACAGAATATATTTAGGAGCTCGTCATTTGCTGTGCCAAATCACCGTTTCTACAACGTTTGACTTAATGTTGACATGCTCTAAAATACTCTAACCAAAATTCCGTTATGCTGCGATATCTTACTTCAGAGATGTGACTTCACCTCTTACGGATGTTTTCGAACAATTGCCAAGTGATTTGGTTATTGGTACAAACTATCAATTCTGGACATGGCAGAGTTAGTTAAAGACAAATAAAATCAAATTGTGTAGTAAAGGATATTTACTCCTGCCATTATCGGTTCAACATGCACAAAATTGTTCTTGGGTGGAAACCCTACGTGATATGGCATCTAGTCGAGCTCAGTGGCGATCTTGTTGCAAATTTCAATTAAAATAATCTTAACTTTATAATCTTAGTTGAACGGAGGTTTCTGCAAGGTTTGGCTGTGTTTATGACGTGATACACTGAAAGCCGTAAGGAATCTCTATTTCCGATATCGCCTTACATCAGAGGTGATATGACCATACTTGTGTATGTAGAGGTCTAGTTTACCTCATTTTATTGTGTCACCTAGTTAAGTATCTTTATCTGAATTAGATCATCCACTTTATAAATTACTTCACATTGACAATCTTTCCTTTAAACTATTATTTATAGTTCATTAATTTTTTTCAGGTATTTTTCGTATAAGCTTTCGGAACTTTTTACTAGTCTCATGGTTATACGTCATTCAAGCATCACTCATAAACGGCTGTGTTAATTTTCTCTTTGGTGAAGATGGCATGTTACCGGAAACTGTACTTTATTAGAAACACCACGTTTCTCCTTTATCCTGAGATTCTATGCTTTAATTTAGCGTCATCCAATTAACAGTAAGTGTAAAAAAATATTTCATGGGTTTTTGAATCGACAGCTTTCAGGTGAACACTGAACCTTGTGATACAAAAATAAGGTAAAATTAGTTTAATTTCAGATTCTCATGTTTAAGTGATAAACTGGGAAATACTTTCCAAATATGTGTTATAATTCTTAAATTCTTACAAATTCAAGCAACATAAAAAAGTTCCAATTTGAATGTTATATCATGTATTTAAAATAACGCATTAATGAAATAGAAAATTTAGTAAAATAAATCTCAAAATCAGAAATTTTATAATAAAAAATTGTCTTTAGTAATCAGTCTGTAGAAGATTCTTGTATCCATGAGATTTCTTATGTTAAGAATTGAGGGAGGCTGTAATTTTGCTATAGTTTGCAAGTATGCATAGAGCTATGAGAATTATAGCGCCCTGTATGCTCAAAGTGCCGAATTAATTTAGGCATAAAAACAATAACCACGCATAGTGCGATGAAGAATGAAATCTTGAAAATTGAACCAGCGATAGACAAAGACTATAGCAAATTGTAGTTCGCAGGAATTTATGATAAACATGTTGTCAATTAAACTAAGCCATAGATGGCCCGTAGCCATAGGAATTCCGGCCTGACGACAGGCGGGCAGAAGCTAGTCAGTCCGGGAATGGTAGCTCGAACATTGGCGAGTCTAAAAAGGACACGGCCATCATCTTGTTTCATGTTTTTATCTCTTCCCGAAATGGTATGGTGTCCGTACTAAAATGGCCAATTTTAAGTGGCGATTTAGAACTGTAGGTTGAAAGCAATTCAAAATAGGCTCAAAGTGAAGGATTTACAGGCAACTTAAAATCGATTGGCATGTATTTTAAAATGACAGGCAGCTGGTGTCTTGATATACGCAGTAGCTGAGATGCAAGACTCCGAAGCAAATGTGCACTTGTTCATTTCTTGGCCAAGGCATTTTTTCATTACTTAATGTGTAAAAATTTGAAACGGAATCAATCTTCTTAATAAATTAAATTGGCTGTATTTTGCAATTTTTAGTTTTTGCTGAATATATATATATATATATATATATATATATATATATATATATATATATATATATATATGTATGTAATGATTCTGTAGTAAAATTCTATTTGCAGAAACTAAAATTCATGTAATTAGAGCATATGTTATTGAATAGATTTTCATTTAAAAGTATAATGGACCTTATTTTAAGTAAACCTCGTGTAGTCCATTTTTTCAAGTAACAGCTTTATTGTTGCTTTTGGCAAAAATTTGATTAATTTCCCCGTCATTTAAAAGGAAGCTACTTAATAAACTATATACAAATCAAACTATTTCTTCAGGTGATTTGATAAATTTTATTGTAAGTAATGTAGTTGTTGATCAACGGAAGGAATTCAGACATTCCTTATCCTTATCATATTTCAATGAGTCTTATAGCGGAAGTAGGTATACCTGCCTCACTAGCGTTTCAATGTTAGAATAAGGAATGACCAGTGAGCCCCGAGCTGTTTGAACATTAATTTAAATGAAAAGTCCAAACGTGTATGCCGTAGGAACGTTATATCTCCATCTACAGTTTAAATCTTTAAGTATTTAAATGATCATAACATTTCCAGCAGATTCAATGTACACTAGAATTACTGTCGCGCGACATCACATTTCGTCGTATTGATGCATTATATAGATTAATTAATGTTTTGTAAGATATAATATTGCGCGGACTCAAACAGCTGAGGTATTCGACATAACAAAAATACCAATTCACACGGTGTCGCTGCGACAAGAAAACAAAATGCTGCCAAATATGTAGTAACTTCCAGTCCTGGTTATTAATTATAAATGTTTAATATGAAACTATGCTTTAGAAGATTTATTGTCCTTTAAACTAAACATTTTTAAGTGAAGAACAGCTGCATTTATTAATTTCGTTTGGTTAAACTATTTCTTGGTACTAAACTCTAATAAATCCAGTGTAATTATTTAGTCGTATGGGAAAAATAAAATATGCCAACTCTTCAGTATAAGTCTGCATTTTACTTTCTTACAGTGCTGGGATAAATTATAGATTAACTAAATATTTAGCTGTTTATTGCATAAATGACTACTAATCAAAATATTAGAAATAACTTTATTATTGATTAGAAATTTTTTTAAATAATTTTAAGAAAATTTTTTAGAAAGAAAATATTTAATTAGCACAATAGACCAATAGAAACCAGCTTTTTCAGCCAATGATGGATATTGCCGTGAAATATATAAATGAAGGACTATTGAAGCCATGAAGATTTCGTGATGATATTCTTTATTCCTTAACAAAGCGTTCTAATGTAAATTCGACTCCCATTTTAATAAGAGTAACCTATTGGTAGATTAAAAGTCTCAAAAAACCAGGTTCTACAACAGTTGAAGAAACAGAAATGTCGGCATGGAGATCGACTAACTTTTGATTCGCCTAAAATAACAGGAAGGTTCGAACTTTCGTTTAACTAAAAGCTTTGGATACTAAAGCAACAATAAGAACAAATATTACTAGATTGGTAAATTATTTTTAATTCCTATAACTATTAAATATTATTATTTATTTATTTTTTATTTTTTATTATTATTATTATTATAAATGATCTAGTAAATTCTTGCTCCTTCAATTAGCCTTTTAATCTAGTATATTTCCAGCTCGAATGTTGGAATGAAATACAACTCCTACTATTTCATCTATGGAACAATAAAAATTAATTTACGTCAATTTGAAATGTCTGAACAATTTGAGACCCCATTAATCTAATTTATGACAGGGCGCATGACGAACTTTCGATTTTCTAAATATTTTTCATTGATTTACAATTTCTTGTTGTAACCCTGTCATCTTCGAAAAAACAATTCTTGCCTGAGCTATTTTTTAGTATTTCATAAAAATTACTTGTATAACCGATGTTAAATTTACTGGTTCTGTTAAGCACAAGAAGATTCGACTTAAGAAGTTTGTAATTTAAAATTCCATTCCATTCGCATGGAAAGAATTGACAAGCTGGATTCCTATTGGTCCATATTGCCGATTCAGAATGTTATAAAAAGTCGCGATTACAAAGAACGCTACGGGAGTCCGATTGTTCAATAATTAGGGCTAGCAAATGCACTATCAATTTCAAAAATACTCAATATATTCACATTGTATTTCTCTACCGTAAACGAATATCACTTTAGTAAGCTTTCTGATATTATTGTTGACCATCTAGTCAATTGACCTACGTATGTTGCGCAACATCTAACTCTTGTACAATAGTTGAACCTAACATTGAGTTGTTCTTTGATTGCCGTTAATTATCAATGTTTGATGTACCCAAGCAGGCATAATTCAGTTTCTTTGACTGTGAAATGTAATAAAATTTACAATTTTTTATTTTCTTAATTCTGGTCGTGTGAGTTGCGTATTGAGCTTTACTAGATTTATGGTGATGGTACTGGAAATGAGCTACCCAAAAACCTCATGGAATCTAGATTAGATCGAACTTCATTTTGAGCAGTTAGTACGAATGTTGTGAAAGCCTTCGAAAGGAGGGGGCGGTTCAGCACTCAGTCATCACAAAGCCGAACTCAACGTGTACTTTTAAATGAGGATAAATTGAATCATTACAAATCAACCACCCACGAAAGAAAATTGTTGAAAAGTTAAAAATGATTGGCTGCTTGCTTGATACCACTGTAATGAAATGATACGAATATTTGGCAGTGCACAAACTGTAGTAAACAGATTGAAATGTCATAAAACGATTTTTAAGCTTTCGGAAGCCATTCTAAAACGGGCTGAAAGCTTTCCGTTTTATGCTCCAAAGATAAACTGATATTTCCGTCGGGTTTGTTGTAAATTTACGGAAGAATTATTGTTTGCAATCTTCATTTAAGAATAACATATATTTCATAAAGATAACGTGCAAGTATGATTAAATTACATAAATTTTGGATTCAATAACACACACCCAGGTTGAGGTGTGTCTGTTCGATAATGAAAGATTTTGAGTGGTTAGTTAGAAAATTCGTTCAGATCAAGATACATTAGTTAGTATAATAATGAAAATTGTGTGTATCGTACGATAGCAGACAATAATCAGTCGCGCCCAGGTTCGTGCCCTGTCCGTGGTAACTTCTGGACAGCACGTAAAAAGTTCCTGATAAAGACGATACCAGTCTAATGAATGAATTTCTTTTATTGACAAAATGACGTATATAATAGGAATGGTTTTAAAATCAAGATCGCAAACTAGATTTATATAATCTTTGACACCGCTCGCACAACCATAGTCCATTTAATAATTTTCGGATATTATTTCTCATCTCTTCGTATGGGTGCAACCAGCGGTTAATTTGATAAAAATCCAAATTAAATTTTCACTTTTATAGAACTAGTCTGTCTTTCTATATGTTAAAGAAGATTTGTTTGAAGGAAACATGAATAAATGCATTCACAACAAATTTCACGAAAAGTTTAATTTCAATAATTGCTGGATTGTATCTAACCCTTTGAGGCATTTCGGCGGAAAGTTAATTTTAAAGGAACAAGAATATATTTTAAATTAAATAGCGCTACACAATTAAGCATTCATTAATTTCGTGGGCGTAACTAATAAATTTTCAAATTTAGTTTAAGAAATTGTGTTAAAAATCAATCCCACTGTATATAAAAATCCGCACAAAATACTAAAACTAACGCCAGTCACAAATACGATGTTTTGAACTTCTGTGATAATTCTTAAATCTTGAAGGTAAACTGATTAACGAGAATGACACATAAATTTGTATTTAAGGTATGGAATGTCAGATATATGATTCACGCCCAAAGTTGTATAGAATAAATCACACGTAACTCTAATTAATGGCTGCAAAACATTTATGCAGTAACGATTATAACATAATTCGAGGTTTCCAAGCACATATACGTTATACGACTAAATAATCATTGGTTCCAAGGATAGAGAACGCAATTACTTAAACCAAGCTTGCGAGCATGAGGTGAACACCAATTCTAGTTTTCTTTGTCATTCACACAACATAGCCAAAATAAAGTCGGTAACACGAACTGACGTGTTTCGACTTTCCGTGCTAACCGTCAGAGTACGATGGCAAATCGACTAAGGAGGGTCAAACCGCAATGCATATAAGAGTTATAGAAAACTGGATATACGGCTCTCACATCTAGTAGTCTCACAAACATTGCACTTGACTGTAAATATTGGCCGCACATTATCTATATACCTATCCTCACATATATAAATTGATTATACGAGTGGTGATAATAAGTATTTAAATCAAGTTTGCGATTTATTTTGCATCATTGTGTCTAAGACAATACTTCAACACCCAAATATTTTTTTCTTAATCCTGAAACTTTTTATTAATTAACATTCCACAACACGCACAATCAATGATTATTCAATGCTATAACGTATATATGCATAGAAAGCTGCAGAACGTTAATATTCGTGACTGCATAGAAGTTTTTCAGCCGAAATTTCCAGTGAAGTACAATTTATGCGAGACTACTTGAGGTGAGAGCCGCATATCTAATTTTGCTTTAGATAAATATACCATGCTGTTTAATCCTCACTAGTCGATTTGCTGTCGTATTCTAACGATGATCATGGAAGTTCGGAACGCTTCAGTACATGTGTTGCTATTTTGTTCAACGACCGGTTAAATACGACGAGATAAGTGTATACTTAAAGCTCGCAAACGTGATTTAAAGAATTGTTACCACCACCCGTGCAATTAATTAATGTTTAATTGTATTGCCTATATGTGGGTGAATAAGCTACAAATACTTTAATTTTCGCGACTGCAAGGAAATTGTGCTACCGATATTTCCAGTTAAGTACAATCTATGCGAAATTACTAGAGGTGACACACGCATATTTAATTTTGCTTTCCATATGCATGTCTTGCGGTTTGACTCTGGCAAGTCTGTTTGCCGTCGTACTCTGATGATTATCATGGAAGTTCAAAACGCGTCAGTACGTGTGACTGACGGTAGTTTTACTAGGATGCGCGACTAGCCAAATTCACTAGGAATGGTGTTAATGTCCTGCTCGCAAATATGATTATTACGTTTTTCGATAAATAACCGCGTAATTAATGAAAATTTCGTTTTATATCTTATATATGTGTGACAAAAACTGCAAAAATGTTATGATTTTGACTACACAGATAATATGTAGTATAAATTGACAGTCAACTACAGTGTTTGTAAGTAACACAGATGACTTTCCATACTTCCTACATGCATTGCGTTATAAGCATCAATAATAAGTTGGCCGTTATGCTCTGATGATGATCATGGAAGCTCGATACGCGTCCGTACTTCTGACTGACCGTATTTTACCCACGATATTTTACCAGATAGGTTACATATGCTTAGTGTTTTTTTTATTTTACGTACAAATTTTATTTAAATACTTGTCAGTACCAGCCGCGCATTCAATGCTTGTTCAACTGTAAAACGTTTGAATTGATAGCGAAATCTACAAAATTTCGTGTTTTTTTCTGCCATTGCATTTGTACTTCCGATGTTTTAATCCAGTAAATTGTACGCAAGACTCGTTTGGGCGAGCCCAACTTCATATTTTCCGTAAATAAGTGTAGCAGACTTTGATACATGTTGCCAGTTTGCCATCGTACCATGATGATGATCATGAAAGGTCGAAATGCTTTGGTACGTATAAATAGCTGTAATTTTGCTATGTTGTTCACCTGGTTAAATATAATGATACTGGTGTTTACTTCAAGCTCACAAACTTGACATGAATAACTTCTATCACCACTCGCGCAATCCGAGATTATTTAACTGTACAGTGAACCCTAATTTATCGCGGTAGATAGGTTCAAAGACCAACCGCGAAAGCTGAAACTCCGTGAAGTAGGAACACCATATTTACGGTACCTATTTAACATGTATTTAGACTTTTAAAACCCTCGTTTTACGTACTGTTAACAATCCACACATTGGAAACAATCACAGATCCTCTTACATCACATTTCGTCACCGAGCTGCTACCTTTGTGTTTTGTCAACAACAGGGTAGTAAGTACGCCGGTACAGATCTGTTGGACGTATGGTACTTTTGTGTCATGTTAATTACAAATTCAAATACAAGGTATGTACATGTTTTTTTTACTATTTTATGCTTACTTTGTTGTTCATAGACTAGCAAATACTATTTTTTATTAATTTTTTAATTGAATTGACAAAATATTTTATGGAATTAACGAAATATTTTTGGGTCTTCATATATCGCGACTATTTTCGACATTACCGGAAAATCCGCGATATATTATCCCATTTACTCAATAAAATTTAACGAAATAAATCCGCGATGTCGTGAATCTGCGACAATCGATCTCAGAAGTAGAGAGGGTTTACTGTACAATTAAAGTAATAATGGCGAAAACGCAAAAAGATACTGTTCTTGACTGAATTGCAATCGTGCAACCGAAATTTACAGTTTAGTACAACAGAAGAAGAGCTCCATAACGGATTTGCAACAAATTTGCGCATTTCGGTTTATTACACGTCAGCCAATTGTCTATCATGCTCTGGTGAGGATTACGAAAGGTGGATAAGCTTCAGGGTCTGTGGCTAACGGTTTTTATCCTATGATGTACAACTGGTGAAATGCAATGCGATTTGTGTCTTTCTATCAGGTTTGCAAACATGATTTAAAGTAATATCAAATTAGTCGGCAAACAAACTCCTAGTGGCGTACTTATTAGAGCATCCAACAAATGAGAAATTTAACAGTTGTGGTAGGTGGAAGTGCTATCTTTAGTCGTATTTAAAATTTGTTCTATGCCCCACATCACTTTATGTATGTCTCTCTTTATTCAATTTAAAATGTCAACCTAGAATATGGGTTCTTTTATGAGCCAAATAAAGTTTGGTGAATTGGTAAATATATTTTACAATTTCGAAAACTATGCTATTCTGGACGAGTTGAGTAATATAATTAAATCTGTATTAGGGAGAAGTTATTTTTCTGCAGTGCTCAAACTTGAGTTAAATTAAATTATGGAAAATTTTAATCAACGACTATAATTGTGGTTGATTCGGAATTTTGCATTCATAAAATCAGAACAAAAAAGATTGCATTTACTAAAAATATAAATTACTCTCCAACACAACGTGGAAATTTAAATTAGATTAATCTGAAAGAAATTGGACTGATTACCTGATCTGCGTTTTGACTAACGCAGCCTTCATTGTTCCAGTAATTTTCTTTTTCATAATATTTCGATCTACATTACCGTAGATCTTCATCAGATGCATTTCACGAAACAAATGAAGCAAGTGTGTTATTTCCTCTAGTCATAATATTTATATACCTCAGACTGACCTTTCATTAGATATTCGCGTGTCACATGTGTGTGTGCATTTTTATAACCGTTGTTTTCATCTAACTAATTTAGACCAGAGTGGCTGAACAATAATTTATCAATTGCGTGCAATAATAATTCGTTTTTTTACACACTCAATGTAAATGACGTAACTGAGATGGGAAGACCCATAATTCAGAAACACTCGTCATAAAAACATGCCATGAGTGATAAAACCAGAAGTCCGAACATGTTAAATTACAATTCAAACCACTAGGTTATACTCAAGATAGATAAGTTAATAATAGTTATTGGCGCACGCCACGCATGTGCATGTGTATGTGTATGCATAACTAAAAAACTTCGTTAAATTATTTTGATACACATGTACGTACATCTAAATAAAACTGCAGTGGGGTGGGGGTGTAAAACAGAAAATTAAGTTTGAAATCACTATTTGTTTTAAAATGAAATGAATAGTTAGAGATGAAATTTGAAGGCTATATTCATAATTGTTTATTCATTTCTTGAATAAAAGCCCACTAATTAGTCAATCTTAATCTGATGTTCTTAATCTTTTACTGGAGCTAGCTTCAGTTACCAATTCATGCAATCGCCTTTTCCTTCCATTAGCTAGTGCAGTATTCCAAATCGGACCTAAAGATTTTTCAACAGCTGTTTCATTCATAATATCATCTCTAGATTTAATTTCTATAGATTCCCTAATAAATCTCGTCACCCTATTACGACTACATATTGCTATGCGTTTGCATTCCTCCCAGTCGATAGTATGCCCAGTCTCCACTACATGACGAGCAAGATCTGATTTAGCAATATGTTGTTAATGAAACAACAAATCGTGAGGCAAGTGTCAAATATTTCCTTTTTAAGTATTTGTTTAAAACATGATGTTATTCCTAAATGCTTTCGTTTTAAATTAAATTTTAAGTTAAATGCTTATGGCATGTCTCTTTGTATAAATATTATAAAAACTTTGATTCGTGATTTAGTTAAACGTAAGATTATACTTATTATGGAAAAAACTAAACTAAGATCGATGTTAACTTCTCTTTTGCACGCAGATGATTTTAAATGCATTGAGGATTTCAGTGATAAAGCCCGTAATAGAGAAATAAAAAAAGTAAGAATTAGACATGATAAAAAATTAGCTGACTTGGGAATTTATAGACCCCAAGAAAGTGATAATTTAATCGGGACAAATAGAATAGTAAATCTATCAACATTAAATCTTAAGAAGGATCAAGTTGAACTACTTAACCGTGGTCTAAACATTGCTATTCCTAATGAAAGATCGGTTAGAAATGAAATAATTACTGAGGCTGTCAAAACGGCAAAGCTTCTATCGGATAATGATAGGGTGAAATTTGAATTAGGCGTTACCTCAAAGGTTTTAACACACAAAGAGGATAAGGTTAATCCTAATTATGAAATTAAACTTCTCAGAAAGGATTTAGTATCAAATAATGTTATATGTCTTAAGGCGGATAAAGGAGGAGCTACACTTCTGATGAATCAATCAGATTATGACAATAAAATGCTGAAGTATACACTAAAATAACAAAAGACCCTACTGATAAGTTACAAGGGCAAGTAAAATTATTAATCAATAATATGATTGCTAATGAAGAATTGGATTCGACGCATGGTTACACTCTCATTCAAAGAGATACGGTTGCACCCAGAGTTTATGGTTTAGTTAAAGTGCATAAGCCGGGTAATCCTTTAAGAATTATAGTGAATGTACAACACTCCCCAACATATAAAATTTCAAAGTTTTTGTGCCATTGAATAAGAAAATATTCCTATTTCTTAGAACATACCTTGCTTAACTCATATCATTTGGTTGAAATTGTTGATAAATGTGTACTAGATGAAAAGGATAGATTAGTAAGCTTAGATGTAGTATCTATGTACACAAATATACCGGTACCTGAGGCTCTGGATTGTTTTATACGTTTCCTAGTTGATCACCCATTAATATTAGAAGGAAGCAAAATGACGTTAGGACACGTCATGGAGATGATGTGTATTTGTATGTCCTCCACTTATTTTAAATTTCGTAAGGAATTTTTATGAACAAATTAGAGGCGTTCCAATGGGACAACCTTTGTCGGTCCCAATAGCCAATATCTTTATGCATTACTTGGAAAATAATCTGTTGGATAAGACTCCATTAAAACCAAAATTGTACCTAAGTTTCTTGGATAATATATAATTGATCTGGAACCATGGTGACAATGAATTGGTAAATTTCTTAACTTTAGTTAATCGAATGAGCGAACTACAATTTACCTTAGAAAGGGAATCGTCAGGTGAATTACCATTTTTAGATGTCAAATTAATTAGAAATGGTCTGAAATTAGGAAGAGATATTTATAGGAAGGATACTTATTCAGGAATCCTTCTTAATTTCAAGTCCAATCACCCGTTTCGTATGAAAGTCGGGATCTTAAAGTCATTAACATTAAGAAGTCTCAAGTTAACAGATATAAAGCATAGGAAGTTAGAATTAGACAGACTACGCGATATATTCAAGACTAATGGTTACCCTCCTCATTTAATAGATACAACAATGAGGGACATGGTGAAGATATTTAATCCTAGTTTGAGATACATAAAAGCAGATAAGGAGAAGGAAGAGCGGAAGATCATGGTATTACCGGACACTATATTAAGTAGGAAAGTGAAATCTATAGCTTTAAAATACAATATATGGACCGTTTTAAAACAGCCCCTTACACTAGGCACTTTACTCCCTAACCAAAAAGAAAAGATTGAACCCTTAGACACTTCAGGAGTGTATGAGATCCCATGCAATGATTGTTGTCTCAAGTATGTTGGTGAGACCATGCGCCCAATCAAAATAAGAATAGCTGAACATAAAACTGCGTGTAAGTATGGATATATTGATAAATCTGATCTTGCACGTCTTGTTGTGGAGAGGGCATACAATAAACTGGGAGGAATGCAAAAGCATAGCAATATGTAGTCGTAATAGAGTTAAGAGATTGATTAGAGAATCTATCGAAATTAAATCTAGACATAATATTATGAATGAACCAGTTGTTGAAAAATCGTTAGGTTCGATTTGGAATACCGCATTAGCTAATGGCTGGAAAATGCGATTGCATGAATTGGAAACTGAACCTAGCTTCAGTAAAAAATTAAGAACATCGGATTAAAATTGACTAATCAGTGGGCTTATTATTCAAATAATGAATAATCAATTATTAAGAATATGGCCTTTCTAAATTTCATCTCTAACTACTCATTTAATTTTAAAACTCAGTGATTTGAACCCCAATTTTGTGTCTTGCACCCCACTCTACCGATTGAAATTATTCTAATAATACAATATTTAGAAGTAATAATTTGTCTGACGCGTGCAAAGGGTAAATTAATGTCTATTGACTGCAGTTTCATTTAGATGTACGTACATGTGTATCAAAATAAAATAATTTAACCAAGTTTTTTAGTTATGCATACACATACACATGCACATGCGTGGCGTGCGCCAATAACTATTATTAACTTATCTATCTTGAGTATAACCTAGTGGTTTGAATTGTAATTTAACATGTGCATTAGTCGTTCGGACTTCTGGTTTTATCACTCATGGCATGTTTCTATGACGAGTGTTTCTGAATTATGGGTCTCCCCATCTCAGTTACGTCATTTACATTGAGTGTGTAAAAAAACGAATTATTATTGCACGCAATTGATAAATTATTGTTCAGCCACTCTGGTCTAAATTAGTTAGATGAAAACAATGGTTATAAAAATGCACACACACACATGTGACACGCGAATATCTAATGAAAGGTCAGTCTGAGGTATATAAATATTATGACTAGAGGAAATAACACACTTGCTTCATTTGTTTCGTGAAATGCATCTGATGAAGATCTACGGTAATGTAGATCTAAATATTATGAAAAAAGAAAATACTGGAACAATGAAGGCTGCGTTAGTCAAAACGCAGATCAGGTAATTTCAATTAATTCAGTATCGCAACGACATTCATTCAACTTCTATACAAATTGGGTAGTATACGAACCACTAGTCAACCAGGAAAGGGCCCGTGTGCGCATCAGAGTTCGTGGTTGGAAACCCTGCGCGATATGGCATCGAGTCCGACACTGACGATATTGTGGCAGTTTTCTAGTAAAATCATCTTCGTAAATAATCGTTTTTTACTTGAGCAGAGTTAGCTGCGAGCTTTCATTTGGTTCATGACGTGATACATTATAAACCGCAAGGAAGCTTTATTGTTGATATTACTTCGCTTTAAAGCTGACTTGGCCATAATGATGCTGTGTAGAGGTTTAGTTTGCCTCACTAATGTGTGTAATATAAATATATTCATAGTGACTAGGTACTCTCTTTCTCAATTTTTCTCATAAATCTCTTTAATAATTTGTATGCCTAATTTATTTTTTTTGTTATTATTTAGGCAGAATTTTCGCCTTTTTTGTTTCGCGGTGAAACATTAGTTACTACAAGTTTTTGTATCACTAGGCATTATGATGAGGATGATGCTGATGATGATCAAGTTCCCGGCGCATATGACATTTGATTTTCATCTAATATAACGAAATGTTCATACTGATTCACTTTTTACCTTGTCAACACACATGCACACAAACACAACTAGGAGATTAGAGCCATAAAACTGAAAAATAAAATTCGTTTTACTCCCGACGAAAAAGAAATATAATGGCATAACACAAGTGCCACAAAATTTCATTAAAACCGTTGCCAATATGACACGCTCTGACCTTCACCTACAAAGCTGTACATTGCTGGAGCTACAAGGTATCAATACAATAAACAGCATACAATTCACTATCCACTGTCGTGTAATATAATGATGATGGGGTCTCACATAACTAGTGTCTAAACACTATAATATTGAATAGGAGCATAAAGGCATCAATTCCGAGCGGAAGTTGATAACTGTTAGACAGACCTCTACAATTAAAACGTGAAATGAAGCCACTTGTCAGCCATTGAGGCATAAACAAATATTGAACTCACAAATTAATGTTTAAGAAGCACATAGACGAACTCCGAAAACTACAATCACACAAATCTATACAACTTGCAACACCCGACAAATGATCAGGAGTTGTTATACTTGAAGCTGACACTTATAGAAGGTCCATGAACGGGATAATAAATGATCAATCGAAATTCAAAGAAGACATCAAACAAAAAGATGATTCAACAAATATCGAATCAAGATTAAATGCAATTCTGAAAAAGATTGAATAACACTTCTTATCATCAATGGCTGATTCCGATATTAGATCAACTCATAGAAGACATCCAAAAGGCAAAACCCGTAGGAACAAACATTTCAAGATAGTACAGCCTCAGGAACTCCTCCGATGCGGCCCATTATGTCAAGGATCAACGCCCCGCAACATAAGCCAGCTAAGTTTCACCGCGAAATACTTCAACTAATACGAAATATCATAAACGCAAACACTATCAAGGACTCTATTTCGAGCTAGCAGATGTACTGAAGGAGAAAAACATTCTACAGAATAAAATGGTCTCGCTTTATTTCTCATCATTATTAACGAACATTCCGCTGGATACGACAACGACGATCTTGTATGGCATGATTAAAAATGAGTTCTACGATTTTCCTATAGACACCTAGGACATCAAAGACCTCATTTTAGAATGTACAAAAACGTTCAATTTACATTTAAAGGTAACTACTACCGTCAGATCAATGGTGTAGCTATAAGAAGCTTCATTGCACTCCTCCTGGCAGATGTATACATGCATCATCTGGAAACAACGAGCGTAAAATGTATAACATACCAGTGCGCACTCTACATGATATATTTCTGTTCATCCAAGAAGCAGTAGACCCATCAGAAATCCCCAAGCAAGCCAATGGAGCCGATCCAGACATCAAATTCACTCTCGATGTAGAGAAAAACAAAAGTTTCCACCTCCTTGAAATTAAACTCACTCAAGAAGAAAATTGGGATATTGACACCGGTTATACATAGAAAATCCAATTTCACTAGGAAATTCATTCATTGCAACAGCAGTGTGCCAAAATCCCACAAAAGAAACTTAATTAATAACCTAGCAAACAGAATCAGGAAGATCTACTCCGAAGACAAGATCGACGAAGTCTAATGAACTTCCCTGAGCGGTTCATTGATATCAACATCAGACCGCGGCAGATTCGCACTAAGGAGGATACCGTCAAGCAGTTTTTCTTAAACGTACCGTTTAGAGGCGACGTACCGACTTCAATAATTGCACGGCAGCTAAATAGAATAACTAAGGGGAATTTTCCCAGTGTTTAAGTTCATATCACATTTAGCACACAGAGAATCATGAGGTGGAATGCCAAACATCAATTGCCAATTCTCATGGATGTGTATTGGACGTACGAAGAAGCAATTGATTAGCATTAATATGGCAGTGAAACATTAGTCATTTTTGACTTTTGTATGGCTGGACATAATGATGATGATGAACAGAACCCAACAACATTTACCGCAGAAATTGATTAATAAAGGCTTGGCACCGTCAGGAAATTCAGCTAAATCCGATCATATATTGGAAACGGGGCACCCAGTTAATTTGACCAATTTCACAATTCTACATAAATCAATATCAGAAAAATAATTATATATATATGAAGCCCTTTATATAAAACAACTAACATCTGGCCTAAATATTCAAAAGGTTCATCAATATGATATTCTAATCGACCGCTACGATTCAAAAAATCAAAAACAACACTTTAATAGCATCCTGACAAGACCAAACATCCCCTGGACCAGATTCAATAAACATTCGATCGGATTGGCAACAAACTAAAGGGGTAAAATATCTGCACATACGGAGACAGAAATTTCGAATCAATATTAGCATTCAAGACTGCAATCACCACCTACGCTGTTACCAAGTGGAGTAAACAAAATTGCGCAACAAGGGAAAAGAATATATATATATATATATATATATATATATATATATATATATATATTAACGCAATTGATCATTAAGACAGGTTTCGACCTCACAGTAAAATTATCAAGTACTTGTCATAATTATTGCGGTCAGTGTTCGAATAGGGGCATATGTGCTTCAGTCTTGCATATTATCCACTGCACAACCAAAGCTAAGCATTACGTGCAATTTTTAGATATATAAAAATTTGTCTTTCGTCAGTCTTAACCTCAGATTGCGTCTATTTAACATCACTATATACCTAAAGCTCCAACTAGCCACTCCCGCAATGTCATTATAGATTAAAAACTATACCACTTGTGCAAGTGATATTTCAATTAATTATTATTGCAGGATGGTCACATCCTACCACAATATATTAATTCAGCATAATTTTCGCAGCCGTTATAACCCGATGCTTCACTGGCATGAGAAGAGAAAAACTAGTCAGAAATAAAAATTAAATATAATGACAGAGAGGATAATGGGGGACGTTCTAATATATTTGGTCATTTGACTAGGTAATTCACAGAAAAGAGGCAATCTATACATAAACCAAAAAGTCGATGTCAGCTTTAACAAATTCATAATCACATACACAATATATATATATATATATATATATATATATATATATATATATATATATATCATTTAAAAACAAAACTTGATTTTGTCATATTAATAAAATCGTAAGTGAAGGCATTTTAGATATTTTTATCAAAAAAATCATTCGTGATTATTTTCGGTCATAATTTCAAACAAATACAAGGTTAACAATTGAACTGCTTAAAAATTAAAAATAAATATGCGCTTACGATCACCATGTGGCGAACGAAGACTGATATACCGGCCAAGAAGATGCGCCAGAAATGGAACCACGAACTAAAAATTAAAGAATATTTTATGTTCATAACAATTAATAACAGGACCAGACGGTTAAGCTAGAATCGCTATGATATGCAGTTCAGCCAAATCTGATTACGCGAGAAAATTTGTTTAAGTTTATTGAGCTGACTTGAGGAACAAAACCAAATCGTATTCCGACGAGTCGAGCAACCTCTCAAAATCACATGTTCGCTATTTAATATTTGACTATTCACAATATCGTATCCAAGGCAAATACATGTCGTGCACTCGGAAACGAGAGCAGCATGAAACTCAACGAATCCTCTAGTGCAAATCAGTCGTCCATGTCGACAAGCCAAGATGAGTCAACATGGCAAGAAAGCACTGCGCCCAGCTATAAAAAATACCAGATATAATTATGACTTAATGAACTGCGCAGACGAATTCCGATGTAGTGCATTGTCCGTGAACCTAGTAAGGCTGAAATCAGCAATTTAATTAACCAAAGTATATTTCTTGCTGTTTGGTCATTCAGCGGTGTCAGCAAGTGCTACTGGTGGTTGTTTAACTGCTTTGCGTGAATAGTGAAAGTGGCATTGGTGTCATGTCTGAAGTTCATAAACTCGATTAAATAACTAATAATCTCTGTTATTAGTTTGCGTGGGGCACTAACGATATTTGCTTAAGAGAAGACTACAAGATTATAGCGCACACCAAGTTTGTACCGAAAAAAAACGCAAGCCCTTAGCTCTATCACTGTATGTGCAAGACAATTGACAGCCACATAATTGACGTATATAGATAATACAAGAAGCTTCTTTAGAATTAATTTCAACTAATTTTCGTAACTATGACTACGTTCAAATTTGCCAAAATGTTAAATATGACATTCATATGAGTGATAGCTAAAACATGCGTGCGCTTTAAACTAGCATACGCATAACAATAAACCAAATATAGCTCAGACATCAAGATATGCTTTTCACATTAAAACACAATTTAAAATTAAAGTAGAAGAAACTACGGTTGTGTTTAATTAGGTGGCTTCATCAGGTAATGTAGTAGTCCAAAATAATGTGGATATTAGGAACCTCCAGTGGTTTACTATCAAAGCTGAATAACCTTAAGTGCAGCTCAGTGGAGATCATAAACATTTACAATCAACCTTCCGGTCTAAAGATCAAAAACCCAACTACACTATAATCCGTCGCAAAATGTTTTACCTTACTGTACGTCTGAGAGAGTGGAGTACAAAAACTTGTGATTTATTTAATAACAAATCGTAAAGTTAAAAAATTGCATTGTAAGCTCGGACACATCGTCGCAAATATTTTAGTTTAAAATATGGTCATTTAAGACAAAAACTTAGTATAGATACCGTTTGTGACGGAAAACTAATTTGTATGCAATTGTGTATTAGGTGTTGCGCACTTAGTAACATATTAGTTAAAATATAACCATAAGGATAAACCAAATACAACATGCAAGGAAATTATAATCTCGTGCACATTCTTTTCGTGATTACTGGCGACTCATCAGTAGGAGCCGGTATTACGCCCATAGCCCACTATATATTTGGGTGGGTTATGTGGTAAAATAGGACGGTACAATTACTGGTATATACATTCATAATGTGATTGCACATATGCAACTTTGTATAAGGTGTTGTGCACCTAGTAACACTATGTCCTTGATCACTATCAGTTATCACAAGATAATATATGTACATCTGTCCCATATATAGTGGGTATATGGCGTAATACCGGCTTCTACTGATGAATCGCCAGTAAGCACGAAACGAATATGCACGAAATCAGACATTCCGTCCATACTGCCTTTGGTTTATCCTTTTGGTCATATTAGAATTTGTTACTAGGTACGCAACACATAATACACAATTGAAAAAACCTGGTATATTTTAGATTACCATTTTTACGACTATTTAATAAGGATTAAAACAATATCTTGAATTTTTATCTTTCAGTTTCTTTATTTATCTAAAAAGGACGATACAGATAATCGTATCATCTACAATGTGTAATTCACAAATAGTTATACAGCTCCTTTTGGAGCACGAACCGTTTAAAATTTCAAACTGCCTTTGGCTAAGTAGAGTTGAAATGAGTTTGTATAAATTCGAAATTTATTATCAGTTTTTACTGCGTTGATTGCATAATTCTACACATTACCAGGATGAAATTTAAATCCAAAATTAGAATTTGTAACCATTCTATCAATAGAGCACATTATCACTATCATCACAAAGAGCAATTTACCAACCACTGCCACATAAGCAAAAAATTGAAAAACTAATAATTATTATTATTGTATTATGCACTTATCTGTTGTAGATTTGCACTAACAATTTCCGGGAAAATAAATAATAATAAACCCTTAATAGATGTAGGCAAACTCGAGCAACTGTCCTTCCGACAAAAATATTAAAATATTTCAAAGGCAAGGCTAACTGGTCTTGAAGGCAAAAATTGGAATTTACTTTGGACCCAGGGAAGTTCCACTGTGCAAAATGCAGGTACTACAATATGCGACATTGTAGGCCCCCGTAGATATGATCATTGGCTCTGTAAAATCTATAAAGGTACGCGAAACAATGCGGTGCATGATGATAAAGATGATGATTGTGCATAATTTATAACAAAGCAATTAGTAAATGAGAATGATTTACGACATGAGAACTAGTTCAGATGAAGCTAGCAACAAAGCTAACCAAGTGGAACGAGGCAACCTAGATCTCTACATAACACAGTCTATGCCCATTTAAATTAAAAGGGTAGGCCGAAAATAGCAACGCGGCGCACCACAGGCATCAACAACTTTGCCGGGACAATGCGCAAACATTACAGAAGCTGACTTACACGTCTAAAACCATCATTTAGCAGTCTTGATGGTAACCTGCACAGAAAGAACCACCAGACGTGCAGTCGAGCAATAGAGTTGCACTCGGTGACAGGAAAGGCGCGCAATATGTCAAACAGCCGATTGTATGTAGCAACATCGGCGATGGCGAAGCCAGCTATAACACACATTAACAAAAAGAAAAATAGTACATAAAAAATATACACAAGTTGTTTAGCTTTACGCAATTCTATAGTTGTTAAGTTCGCGAAAAATAAGTTTTTTATCATCAATTTAGTGTGCTACATTGGATATATAAAAGTGCACTATTTCGCATGATCTCGTCAACAACGCATATCACGAAATTAGTGCTAAAAACGAATTTACTATTTACACCGCATAACCTGGCATAGGCTTAAAAATAATTTGTACTGTTTAAATGACAGTAGCTGTAGACTTTCTACTTTGGTACATGAACATATACGATGTCTTTGCTATGTCCTGATCCCAAGATGGGTTCTACTGTGACAGCTGTTCCAGCTGGAGCAACTTCCCCCGATTAAGATTCTGCGTTAAGCGTTGAACATCGAGTGTGATTAACTGCTTCCTAATGCAGCCTGTAAACTGACCAAATCGCATGCATGCAAATATGTCAATGGTAGAATTGGGCTGAACCATTTTGTGGATTATAGCGTCGAAATGCATAATTCGGTATGCTTTGATGATGAGGTCAGTTCCAATATTGGGGAACATGGCATTGATAATTTGTCTAATGCTTAGCCTCTTTTATACTACTCTGAAGTTCAGTCCTTTATATGGCAATTGCAGAGTGACCCTGTTGTTGGCGACTCTGTATGGGTGTAGGTGTCCAGATCACACATTCACTACTAAGAATTGATATGAATATCCATTCATTCAAATGAATACTTATTCGTTCCTTCGCTTCAGGTGACCAAACATTGGACTCGCTTTTAACTTACAATTCTAACGTACAAGCTTACGTTTGCAATAATAAAAAGAAAAATAAAATTTTTAAATAGATTTCAAAACCAACTTTTAATTTAAGGCCTAGGCTTTTATTGAAAACACAGTACCATAGCAGTTAAAATATAAAGGTTTCTCTGTACTTAATTTTATTCAAATACCATTTTGCGTTCAATAAGTAATGACAACTATGTACGATAGAGTCAGATAAATTTTTACAGTATAAAGGTAAGATAACACTAAAAATCGATAAAATGCAAAGAAAACAATAATGAGTGGAAAATGTTTCACTGCACTATAACAATTCGAAAAAGAATAACACAAGAATTTTTTTTTAATTAATGATCATAAGGAAAATAATAATTTAGGTGAACATTTTAATGAAGGAGAGTGATTTATGAGAGGGAAAATCTAGTTAATATAAGCTTATTTATCTATATTCCAAACAGAAGTGATGCAAACTTAACCTCTACACAACACTACTATTGCCAAGTCAGCATTAAGGCTTTCACTGAGTGACGTCATAATCCAAACCAAACCAACTCTGCCCAACAAAGAAAAGAAAATTACGAAGATGGTTGTACTAGAAATCTGCAACAAAATCGTCAGAGCTCGATGCCATATTTCGCAGGGTTTACAAACAAAAATGATGCGCACGTGGGCCCCATCCACGCAGACGAATTGGCTCACATTATCAAATCTTAACGTTTGTGTTTCAGCCAAGTCAACATCTGACCGCTTTGTTTCCCCCGCCAATGTGACGCTTAGCGAGAGAACAATGCTCTACTAAACAAACTAATTAAATAAATACACAAAAAGTGACTGAAACAACGCAGTTGATCGAGCCTTATTTGATTTTCTAACAAGGAGCACATTTTTTCCGATTCAAAAGTATGTCTAAGGATGTCATCGTTGGTTATTCTTTTTTTGGTAACCTACATATGCTATTCTTCTCAAACAAGGGTGGTTGAAATGGACACTGTTTGTGCGGGCGGTGACAGCAATTAATTATATCAAGGTTGCGATTTGATATGATTATTTGTCCCATTATTTAGCTACATTTGTCTGTATAAACTAAAAGAATTGTTACCACCACCCGCACAATCAGTTATTGTAAAATTGTATTGCCTATATATGTATATGTGGCGAAAGCTGCAAACACATAATGGTCGTGACTGCATAGAAATTGTGCAGCCGACATTTCCAGTCAAGTTCAATATATGCGAGACTGCTAGAGGTGAGAGCCGCATATCTAACATTGATTTCCATATATATTCAATGCGGTTTGATCCTCGATAGTCAGTTTGCCTTCGTACTCTGGTGATGATCATGGAAGGTCAAAACGCGTCAGTGTGTTGCGGCTGGCGGTAGTTTTGTTATGTTGTTCGACGACTGGTTAAATACAATGGGATTGGTGTTTACTTCAAGCTCGCAAACTTGATTTAAAGAATTGTTACCACCACCCGCGCAATCAGTTATTGTAAAATTGTATTGCCTATATATGTATATGTGGCGAAAGCTGCAAACAGTTAATGTTCGTGACTGCATAGAGATTGTGCAGCCGACATTTCCAGTCAAGTTCAATGTATGCAAGACTGCTAGAGGTGAGAGCCGCATATCTAAATTTGATTTCCATATATATTCAATGCGGTTTGATCCTCGATAGTCAGTTTGCCGTCGTACTCTGATGATGATCATGGAAGGTCGAAACGCGTCAGTGCGTTGCAGCTGGCGGTAGTTTTGTTATGTTGTTCGATGACTGGTTAAATACAATGGGATTGGTGTTTGCTTCAAGCACGCAAACTTGATTTTAAGAATTGTTACCACCACCCGCGCAATCAATTATTGTTTAAATTGTATTGCCTATATATATATGTGGCGAAAGCTGCAAACAGTTAATGTTCGTGACTGCATAGAAATTGTGCAGCCGGCATTTCCAGTCAAGTTCAATGTATGCAAGACTGCTAGAGGTGAGAGCCGCATATCTAAATTTGATTTCCATATATATTCAATGCGGTTTGATCCTCGATGGTCAGTTTGCCGTCGTACTCTGATGATGATCATGGAAGGTCGAAACGCGTCAGTGCGTTGCGGCTGGCGGTAGTTTTGTTATGTTGTTCGATGACTGGTTAAATACAATGGGATTTGTGCTTACTTCAAGCTCGCAAACTTGATTCAAAGAATTGTATAAGAATTGTCTTTTCTACATAACACATTTCTTAGTTTATACCGACAAATATATGTACGTAATGTGACAAGTGTTCATATCAAAATCGCAACCGTGATTTAATTAATTAATTAATGATAGTTGAATGTGTCTGTGGGTCTAAAACCAGGAAATCCAAATATCTTGAAAACAAGATATTTAAGGCAGAGTGAAATACTCGCGTTTCTCCATAATTTTTTGAAGAAAACTACTCTAGCTTTTGCAAATTATCTATTCGCAATCAATGTTCATTTAATTCTTCTAATCACTTCGACAGATATTTTACTTGAGTTATTGATACAACTGGCCATGCAAAAAACCTTTTCAACTACGTCCAGATCTTCATCGCAGTCGCAGAGTTGGAATGAGTGGAATGTGATTCTGTGTAAGTATTTTACACCTGGAGGGTGCGAATTTCATAATGAAAAATTGAACAACTACTAATCTAGTCAAGGTTACCTGAGCAGAATCTGGACTGTCAAATAATAATGCAATATCACCTGCATAAAAAAACCTTGCCATAAAAATAAAATTAAATTATTAAAGTGTTGTCTTATACATTGTAATAATTCAGCGACTTCTAAAACGCATGTAATGCGAAACAACGGCGTACCAACAATATCCACAAGACCAACGAAAACTGCCATACTCCGACAGGCAATGTCAGATGCCTGAGGACAACCACTGCTAGACGCTCGTAACGAGCGTAGTACCAGCTCAACAATGCCATTCAAGAGAGATTTATCCCCGTGCGATTGCTGCCAGGATAAATAAAATTTTGAAAGGTAACATAACTGATCAATCGAACAAAAAAATTATGCTACATGCTAAAATTCACAAAATTAATTTTTAAAAAAAAACAAGTAAAAAACCCAATATAATTCCTTTTCATATGTTTGATTTTTTATACGATTTTTTCTCCAGAAAAAGATAAAATCTAAAAAGTATCATTAGAACGCTGAAATTTTAATAACAACAAGATGAATGCTTAATTTGAACGAATTTAGCGTTTAAATATGAAAGACATTAAGAAATAAGAAACGCACATTCCTAAAATTTATGATTCTTTAAAAGACCAACACCAAAACTACGTTAAATACAATGAATAGGAAATCTAAAGGTAAAGTTTTCCAACAGAATACGCAATTTTTTAAATTGACCGCTATTAAATAAATAAATTGTTAATAGGTTTATACATCATTGATTACACAGGTGGTGATAAATATCTTTTACCTCAAGTATTCCAGCAACATATATACAAAAATTCAATTATATCTAGCCATTCGCGTAAAAAAACGAAACAATTGTCAGTCACATTTACATACTCGTTTTAAACTTCATCATTAGAGTACGACGACAAACTTACTAGCCATGACCAAACCACAATGCAAGGATAATAAGAAGGGTGGCTCAGTGGATAGAGCACGAGATTCCGAAGCAGACATACCCAGGTTCGAGCCCTGTCCGTGGCAAATTTTGGTCAGTACATGATGAGTTCCCAATAAGGACGAAACCGGTCCACTGGGTGAATTGCCTTTTGTACACTATACAATTCTTACTTTATAATGACATATGTAAGTAATTAATGGGTTAGGTTCTAATATCAAGATCGCAACCTTGACTGTAATAAATAAAAAGTACAACTGTCACCACTTATCAGTCCGGCATACATGGTATATTTGAGTCAATTTTCCATAGTTAAATATTTTTGAAACTTCTTCCTCCCAATTACTATTTTTCGAGTTGCGGAGAGCCGAAAATCCGTCACCTCTTTGACCGCAATGTCATATATCCAGATTTTGTTCTGTTAAATAAGATTTAATGGATTTTTCGGTACAATTCGATTCATTTTTTTCCTGAAAACATCACAGTCTTGTTATCAATCTTAACCCATTTTCAACACAAAAGAAATGCAATCGTGATTTTTGCATTCAAACTGATTTATTTATATTGATTTTCAGCATCAATAGTAGAATTGTCGGACTAAACTGTTAAGATTCGGAAAAGACAAAATATAACTCTTTCCAATGCACGGATAAATAACACCGAAACATAAAAATACACATATGTACATATGCATATGCATTTGTATATATATATATGAATGTATGTATAACGCACACGTTTTTTAATGCATACACGTTTGATAATGATGAAGTTACTCAATTATATCCTGGATGGACCAACGGTCGACTTCGTAAAGATGAAAACAAATAATACTAGGTATATATATGTATATATATATATATATATATATATATATATATATATATATATATATAATTTATGTTTGTGTACTTATAATGAGTTATAGAAACCTTTGTATTTGGTATATTTCAAATCTTAGGAGTTTAAACACAACTCGGATTTTGAATATTGAAATGAAATATAAAAAATTGATATGTTTGAGGAAGATTACTACAATTGCCTTCCCTTCTTTTTGATATCGTGTTGTAAGTTAAAATAAGGCAATGATTCTAGAAACAAGAAAACGAATTGTACATTAAAAATCGGTAACTCCGTGCTTACCTCAATTACAAACGAACATAATAGAAAGTGCTTCAACATTTGATAGGATATCCGCGCTGTGCAGATTGAAGAAAAGAACTGGTGTTAAGATTCTTATAGTGGACAATTACGGTGAGTCAATCTAAAAATCAACCAGTGCAATTCTTTATATAAAGTTTTCGAGCCAGAGGTTAACAGCAATCCAACAACAAAGTAAAAGTATCCTCAATCACACCCACTGACGAGTTTCGACTTTCCACGATCATCATCAGAGGAGAACGACAAACTAACTATTGTGGATAAAACCGCAAAGCATATACTAAGAAAGCAATGTTAGATACGTGACAAACAGGACACAGTGGAGGCCTTGATAAATTTAAATTAACCAGCATATGCTCTTCTCTATGTGCGCGTCGAAGCAATAAGCGCTGAAATACTCGTTAGCCAGTTTGCGCATGCAGAAGCCGAAGGATATGCTAGTCAGCACGCACAAAAATAAACATGTTACTGATTACCCGGAACATCCTGTCAGAAAAATTCGCCCTATAGTGTTTTTGGAAATATTAGCATTGAAAAAGCCACACACAACAGCTGCAGCAAATATTCAGAATTTTAAATAAAAATAATGCTTACTATTGGCAGTATAGGAAGAAGTTGCTGATTCAGTCTCAATGAAAGCTCTGGAGACAATTCGTAACAGGCCTGTAAACCACTCATGATACGCTGAAACATAAAAAGTTCACTAAGTTGAAAAGAGAAATATGAAAACGTAATTTACTATCAAGGCGTTGTTTTTCAAAAATGCACAACCTGTGAAAAAAATTGTAATAATTGACTCGCGCCAACAAAATCAATAGGCGTCTATGGAATAGGCATCTACACAATTCTATATATATATATATATATATATATATATATATATATATATATATATATATATATAAGAACAAAACAACGTACTCCATGGAATAACATTTATTAATAAATCTTATTTCTACCAGTATCTAGAGCCATTGTTCTGGATTCGTTAGTATATTCGTTCATCCAATCCCACTGTACATTTGTCGTAACCAATCTCCTCTTCGTTATGATAGCCTACGGTTTTCGCAATTTAGACCACTCCCTTTGCGTAACGTCATTTGGTGTACTCATCGCTTTCGTTGTAATTGCGTCCGTAGTTGATGTATGTGTCGTATTTTGTGAAGCGTTGCTATTTTTAAAGGCATGTCAGTTATGTCTTTGTTCCAGTCCAATTTAATTTCTTGAATTATTTTCTGCACGTTTAAGCAGGGCTTCAGCTTATTAATTGCAATTGCTTCAAAAGCCAGAAGCATTTTCTCTGTTTTTGCCTTGTAGAGAACTGAAAAATTGTTACTACTAACAGCATGACCTGTGAGTAGTACATGCTCGCAAATTGCGGATTTTTGTGCAGGAACTGCACCCCTCTTTAATAGTTTTTGAGGGAGATGCTGATTTATTCTAGTTTCGAGCCTCTTTTTTGATCTGCCGATGTACTGAGCGTTGCAGGTACATTGAAATTTGTATACAGACAAAGGTGTTGACGTCACAGAGAGGCTATCTTTTTCATTCGTGCGCATCAGTTTTGTTGTGTTGAACACCACTCTCACCTGTATTGATGGAAACTGTGCTTTTGTCGCTCGAATTACTTTTCGTTTGAAGATTTCCGCTGGAAGATCACCTCCAAAGGGAACACTAAGCGTTACTCTCTGGGGAGTTGTTTTCCTCCAAATTGGCCTCGATTTTGTTGCGTTGCCTCAAGTTGTATTCGATGAACCAGTCCGGATAGCCATTATTTCTCAACGCTTCGCAAAGCAAATTTAGCTCTACTTCAATGTTGTCCGGTGAACAAATCCTGCGTATTCGTGTGCCCAAATTTATTATTAGGTTCCTTTTGTACGCCCTTGGCACACTACTCATATAATGGATATATTGTCCAGTCCAGCTTGATTTCTTGTGAACTGACCTTGAGAGAGTACCTTCTTCATCTCTCGTTATTCCTACATCTAGGTAGGATAAATATCCGTCTTTTTCTTCTTCTATTGTAAACTTGATTGCCTGGTCTACCTTGTTTATGTGATGTAGCAGTGAATTTGTATCTTCATCCTTTTCAACGACCATGAAAGTATCGTCAACGTAGCGCACGTAAAAATGAGCTCCATTGATAAATGGTTTTAAACCAGTTGTTTCTAAATGGTGCATGAATATGTCTGCCAATACTAGTCCAAGAGGACTACTCATACTTATGCCGTTAATTTGTCTGTAGAAGAATCCTTGGAATACTAATTGTACGGTGGATGTGCATAATAGAAGTAGTTCTCTCATGTCGTCCACTTCTATCAGTGTTTCCGCTCCTGATGATCGTATATATTCACATAGGATATTTATAGTTTTATTTACTGGAATGCTAGTAAAGAGTGACTTTATATCGAGGGACACCATTTTCCTCTCTTTCAAATTTAGGTCGCGAATTTTTTCTACAAATTGAAAGCTATCCTGTACAACGTGGTCTATTCTTCCTTTCATGATAGGTTTTATAATCCGGCATAATAGTCTGGCTGCCTGTGCTGTGGGGAATTTATCATAGATAAAATGGGCCTGAAAGGCGGAAGTCTTTCATTGTTGGTCATTTTGTGAACCTTGGGCAACCCATATAATATCGGTTGCGTTGAACCTACGGGCTTGGCATGTTTGCATTCTGTAATAAAAGCATTTTTGTGCTCTATGTCGATTTCTTGTTTAGCTTCGACCTTCGAAATAATTCGTTTTAGAATCTTCGTTATGGAATTTTCTAATTTTGCCGTAGTGTCGCACTGTACCTCTTCGCGTTTAAATTTGGATTTGTCATTCAGAATTTGTAACATCGCCTGACTATAGTCCGTATAGTTCATTAACACTACGCATGTCCCTTTGTCTGGCTTCATGAGTCTGATTTGTTTGTTTCGTTGTAGCTCATTTAGTTCTTCTAGATGCCTTTTGGTGACCAGTTTATTGCCTTTGAATGTGCGCATATATTGGCCATACGCACTTCGGAGGTCCGATTTAAAGAGCGAGATGTCGTATTTTTCATTCGATTTGTGTTTTGTGGCATCTTCAAAGAAGCATTCTATTGATGCCTACATATGCATTTCATTCACGTTCGTTTATTCTAGTTTTTGTTATGCAGTATTTCGGTCCAAGAGAGAGAACTTCATTTTGATGTTTCGTTAGATTTATGTCGGTGTAATTAAAAATAAATTTTCCTGGATTCTCAGGAGAGTGGTGTTCAACACAACAAAACTGATGCACACGAATGAAAAAGATAGCCTCTCTGTGACGTCAACACCTTTGTCTGTATACAAATTTCAATGTACCTGCAACGCTCAGTACATCGGCAGATCAAAAAAGAGGCTCGAAACTAGAATAAATCAGCATCTCCCTCAAAAACTATTAAAGAGGGGTGCAGCTCCTGCACAAAAATCAGCAATTTGCGAACATGTACTACTCACAGGTCATGCTGTTAGTAGTAACAATTTTTCAGTTCTCTACAAGGCAAAAACAGAGAAAATGCTTCTGGCTTTTGAAGCTATTGCAATTAATAAGCTGAAGCCCTGCTTAAACGTGCAGAAAATAATTCAAAAAGAAATTAAATTGGACTGGAACAAAGACATAACTGACATGCCTTTAAAAATAGCCAACGCTTCGCAAAATACGACACATACATCAATTACGGACGCAATTACAATGAAAGCGATGACACACCAAATGACGTTACGCAAAAGGAGTGGTCTAAATTGGTGAAAACCGTAGGCTAACATACTGAAGAGGAGATTGGTTACGACAAATGTACAGTGGGATTGGATGAACGAATATACTAACGAATCCAGAACAATGGCTGTAGATACTGGTAGAAATAAGATTTATTAATAAATGTTATTCCATGGAGTACGTTGTTTTGTTCTTACATTTTTAAAATGGTGAAATAGAAACAATCAATATATATATATATATATATATATATATATATATATATATCATGCGTAGTGCTAAAATTTACTATGTCTAGATACAAAGTGCCATAAAAAGAAAGAGAATCTTCGCTATCACGTACAAATTAGACTCCGAGCAATTATTTTGTGATCCTCAATTGATCATGTGAAAATGCATGCTCCCTTTAACAAAAAAATGGCCACAGCATTTTTTGTGCTCTTTCAGCGTCACTTATGAAATACGAATGTATCTGTTATATAACACAAAGCAGACAACTCATATAAGCAAGGATAGTGCTTTCATCGAAACAACTAAACGGAAGTTATCCGAACCCATAGACAGAGTCCAAAATAGCTTTAAGCAGCTAAAACTTTTTTTAATCTCTTAAAGATATTATACTTATTTGTTAAATCCCGGAATTCCTCAATGCATGCATAGACGATCAGTCACATACACAGTGGGTTGCGCTAGAGCGCGAATAAAGCAGCATAGCCTTTCCAATATGCCACTTGAGCATCATCAGAATCGACAGAGAGTAAACTGCACAAACGTCTGCGAAGATTGAGTTAAATTACTAGGAATAGCCAGTTTCAGATGTACAATTGTCCGAAAAAGGGAGTCAGCTAACAAGCTAACGAGGTAATAAACAGGCCTATATATTAATAATAATGATTATGATCAACAGATTATTTAAAAGAGACCAAATGGACGGCCCTCTGTTAGGAGTTGCAGATGATAAAAATCATATTTGAAAAATAAAACTCGCCTGGGAATCGGCGTTTTCCACTTTATCACTTAAATTTTCACACAGCTTGGAATAAAATGCAGCTTCAGTCCACTCTGCAAGAGTTTTGTACACAGCTAACGCGTCCTTAGGAGAAAGAAGGTCAGCCATTATAAAACATAAGGTGATAGTTTTATATAAAGCGCTCGTATCATCCGAGGTTCGAATTTTTTCATCAAAATTGTTACTATAAGTCTCCATGAATCTGGTCGTTTCGTTAAAACAAAATATGGAATAAAAAATATAAATTTCGCTTACAATATTCGTCCATACATTTCTACTATACTAGTATGGTATACGAAAATAGAATGTAATTAAAATGTATTATCTACGACACTTCATTCTATACAGCACACCAATACACAAGCATCGACGAACCGATGTCTCCCGGCTGCAAAACTATGGCGTACATAATATTTAAGTAACAAAATAAACAATTAAAGTGATTTATATACTGTTTGACGCGGAGAAATATTATATATGCAATTGTGTATTAGGTGTTGCGCACCTAGTAACAAATCAGTTCAAATATGACAATAAGGACAAAGTAAAATCAGCATGAACGGAAAATATAATCTCATGTGCACATTCATTTCTAGCTTATTGGCGACTCATCATTAAGATCTAGTATTACGCTATATATTCATTATATATTTTATGAAGTAATGTGGGACAATTAGACAACACAATCGCCTGTACGAATGTATAAACCAGCAGTAATGAAGATAACTTCATATAAAGTCTTCGACAATGAGACTTCAAAGCTAACTCACTATAATATATAAACCGAACCCTTAGAACCAACACGATGGCATTTGTGTCAGTACCTGATATCAACACTACGGTTGCCGAATAGTTACATAGTATCAACACCTGGGTTGCCGAATCACAATGGGTTTCAAGGTATGAAGTTAGTTCAACTACCGAATGAATTCTTTTTTACACAATGCAATGCTTAATTTATACTGACATATTAATGTACATAATGGGACAGGTGGCGATGTTCCACTGTTTATGACGTGATACAACGAAAACCTCAATGAAGCTGTATTTCTGATTTTGACCTACCTTAATGCTGACTTGGCCATAATGGTGTTGTGTAGAGATTTAGTTTGTTATCTAGATAAATATACTCAAAGTAATTAGTTGCTTTCTCTCATAAATCTCATCAATAATTTGTGTGCTTAAATTGATATTTTTCCGTTATTTATAAAATAATTTCTTGTTTTTTTGTTTCTCTTATGGTTATATGGCAGTGAAACATTAGTCACTATTGGCTTTTTTATGGCTTAACATGATAATTATGAAGATGAAACTCCATTCTTTGGAGCACCTTCGATTCATCCTTTAGACCAAACAGAACCCGAGTGAATTGGAAATTACCTTCGGGTACCTGTAATGCTATTCACCATCAGTCTTCTAGCCAAACACAAATTTTCTCATGTTTTACTTTAGTCCAAGCATGAAATGAGGTAAGGGTCAAGTTTAGTCACTGTGGTTCATTGCCTGAAATCAATAATTGGTTGGAGCGAAACATCCTTTTTCAAGAGATTTTTTTAATTTTGGAGAACACCTAAGTTATCAGTGTTCGTGAGAAGGGTGATATGATATGGTCGTTCACTCAGAGCACTATACTAACGTCGCTGCACAAAAGGTGCTGTATTGATCGTAGATGCTGGGGTCTCTACATAACAAGACAGCTACAAGGACACGGTTTGCCGATATATCTAGCATAAAGTATACCAAGATGGAATTTCGCCTCCTTACGCTTTTATAATTGGGCTCATTCGTGATGTCATTGGGTCAAGTTTGATTGCTATAATAGTCGATTTTTGTAGGGCCTGTATTCTATCCACCTAGTCCCCAGGCGTATCCGACAGTTCACCATATCTGGCAGGGGCCGGTTGAAACCCGGGAAAATCCAAAGTTAGCTAGGACAAGCACCACTTAATTCGTGTCACAGTATACGGGAAAAACTCATTCGGTAGTAGTTTAATTATGCATAATTATTTAAATTACCTCTTTGGGCAAGGCACTGAAGTGTTTCAACATATAGCATTCATCATACAACAGATCCGTTGGCATATTTAATTGGACAGCCACGCGCAATATTTGAGCTTATAACGGGAAATTTTGCGCTCGCACAGAGGCATAACATTTGTCGGACCACGACTGTCGCCTTTCCACAACTAGGGGTGAAATAATAGGTTCCGATGAAGGTCGAAATTAACTGGTCGGTTTGGAAGTAAATATGGCAAAGGTTCGAATGCTGCAACCTGGGACCGCCATTATAATGCATAAAATTTTAGTTGGGCAATATATGCGGATCTCCTCAGAATTCACAATGATTTTGTCACCCAGCCTTAACTTGATTGCCAATAACTTATTAAGAATATCCTAACCAACCTAAATCCCTTACAGACTATCGCAAGAAACCACAGTGGCTTGACACAAACACGCACACAAATTTTATTTTTTAATCAAATATCTAAACGAGTTTACTCGCATAATGTGCACCTATATATAAATAAATATATGTATATACCCTTATACTACAAATGGCCGAAATCTAATTTCGGTATAATTACAGCTATCTCAAATTCACGTTATACATAATCTCATCTAGTGTGCAGAATGTTGGAGGGGAGAGAGAAAGTATCGCGCATGTTTGGTATAACTGTAATGTTGCGATGTCACGGTGATTAAAGTTAAAAATCAAAACTGAAATAACTGACAGAAACGGTACAATGCTCTCAATATCAGATTTAAGCAAATGCTTAAATGCTGTTTCGAAACGTCGTCATTCACCGAAGATTAGTTCGTACCTCATTTCCAGTGGTTAGTACGAACGATGTGAAGCCTTCGGAAGAAAAGGACGTATCCGCACCCAGCTAAAAGTAAGCCAGACTCGATACGTACTTGGAAATGAGGATCAATCGGATTTTTGCGAAACTGATAATGCAAAGCGACAACCCGCGAACACAAATCGCGGAGATTCAACATTTGAAGCTCGCACTACGCAAACATTCAACAAATTATACAAGAGTAAAACATTTGACGCTTAGCTGCCTATCTGCTAAACAAATTTGAGTGAATACATTGAGTAAAAAACTGCCCAGATGGTGGCATAAAAATAGCCATCTCATGTCCGAAATGCATGAGATTTACCGAAAATGTACTCGACGTATAGACCTTGGGCGTGGTGCTTAGTGAAATAGGCGGACAATTCCAGATTGCTTTGCGTAACTTAGCAACTACAGCGCATTTGAGTAAAATACGCCGGCCACTACCACTGATCTTCAATCTGGGAATCTCAGCAGTCTGCATGAATAACAAAGTTGTACGATGTTGGGACAAGATACGCTTGTCTAACGCTAAAGAAAAGCACATTAGTTTCATACACAAAATTATTTGGCCGGAACAAAATTATTAAGCATACCTGACCTTATCATTTTGAATCATAAATGCGAAGGTGCGCGAGAGCCTAAGACAATGATAATTTGCTAAATGATAAATGATAGTCTTCTTAAATCAGTGGAGTGCATTTTGTTAATTAATATTTTCGTTGCACCCGATTCCTGGTCGAAAAAAATTATGTAATGATCTAGTTCGCTTCCCACGCTCTACCAATTATGATGAAAGTATTAACAATGGTCATCTTTGATGCAGAATTTTCACAACAAGGGGAAACTGCAAATTAATTTGGAGAGATTCAAGCATCCAGATTGTGGCAATATGTTTAGTCAGATCATGTTGAACTACTTATGCAAAGCTTCAAAATATCCTGAAAGAGACTATTCTACTATATTCCGAACGCAATAATTATCGAAAAAATTCGGACAATAATTCCTACCAACCATTGGTGAAATTAAAGTTTGTCTTGATCTAAATGCTATTGGATTTTGCTAGGTACATTCAGAGTCTCACGAAGAAAACCTGGCCAAATTTGTAATGAATACACAATTTAACTTATTATATATCTAAAAAATGTATAGAACGTAAAATCTGAACCAGATATGCCTTCAGAAATCATAGTTCTTTTTGATGGTTTATACGTAAATCTAAGTCATTAGCGAGCGGGAAACGTAGCTTTACATATATGGTTATCTGACTATCCAAGAACGCCCTCAGAACCACATCGTCTTTGTGAGCTACAAATTCTAGCACCTTCATACAATTCGTAGCAATAAACATCATGAAGATAGTAAGTCGACATGCATCTACAAAAAATCACGTTACTTTGGAATGCAGGCGATAAATATTCTCGAATTAGGATCCGAATATTCATTCGCGTTCCGCGTCCAAATTTGCGTAGAAACGAGCGATCCACCCGATAGAGTTTTTAGAAAAACTGCAGCCATCTTCAATTCTACTCGAAAGAACACAGAATGGAATCAAGGAGAGCTATGAATGAAGACGCATCTATCCGTCATTATTACTAAACACGTGTTTCCACAAGCCACAATTAAAATAGCAAATTATAACTATATGCGCATCCGACATCTTAGCTGCGTCTAATCAGGCAATGAAATAAAGCCATATCTAACTTCCAGATAGAGAAGATAACTGAGATAGACTTTCAACGGTATTATCGATGTTACCTTGACTTAATGCTGACTTAGTGAAAATGGTGTTGTGCAGACGTTTAGTTTGCCTCACTTTTTCCTATCTAGACAAATATACTCATAGTAACTAGATACACTCTCTCCCTCATAATTAAAAAAAAATAATCTGTGACTAAATTATTACCTATAAGAGAAACATGTTGCACGACAGAGCATAGAATATTTACCCGTTTCTCGTGTTGCGTTACGAGTTGTTTGCATCCGCTGCCTACCTTATTTTTCCATAAATTTCCACATCCGGATATGGAGGTCTTTTTAATAGAAAGCACATCACACACCAATTTGACAATCAATATGTCAAGTGGAAACTTTTGGCGTAAACTATACCGTTTACACTTGTTGCTAGATCTTTTAAGCATAACTTGTTTCTTTACTAGGTAAGTGTATGTCAAATTAGCTTGTGTATTTGTCTAAATGTGTACACTCTTCGAAATGAGATTAGTGATTTAATAACAAATACTAACGACTCACAAGATAAGCGTACGTCATGACTGTGTGTGTTCTAGTTTGTTTTGGATTGAACAGTAATTAAATACTGCACGTGTACACTCATCCCAGAGAAATAACAGCTATTTAGCGACATCTGACTATTCACTAGATAAGCGTAGGCCACGTCTGTGTGTTTGTGTGTGTGAGCGTTTGCTTAAGACTGAGACATAATCTGTTACATATAATTACCGGCACGTGTAACAGGGACTCAAGTGAAACTAAAATGATAACTGTCATTTCCTAAATGCACACGTCAGACCTATCTTACACGTACTACCATAAACGTAGTAATTACGAGTGGCATCCCGATGAGGAGGGGGCAAGATACTGTGAATTAAGTAAATAATCAAGAGTTAGAAAAATTAAAATATAAATGTAGAAAGTTAAAATTAAAATAAAAGGAGTTCATAAAAGAAATTTGAAATTTCCTGATAAAGAGATAATAGTAGTAGTGCAAAGAAAATTTGCCTTTTTACCTTCCCATCATAAAAACATAAATGCTTGTTAAAAGGCGCTATCCTAAAAACAGAGCATAATATAATGGATAAATAGGATAATAAGTAATCAAAAATGAAATTATAAGATAATCAGAAATAAATTAGGAGATATTGAATTACTTACCCTCCACCTGTGTAAGTTAATAGCAGTCCAGTGCTCTTATTCATTTACTTGAGCGAGTTTCTGATTTTGATTCGTGCAACCTTCGTTTCCTACCATTATTTAATGTTGTATTCCGAATTGGACCTTGTGATTTTTCTACGATTGTTTCATTCATTTCATTTCTTGATTTAATTTTTACGGATTCTCTAATCAATTTTATCGATCTGCTACGATTACAAATTGAAATGCGTCTGCACCCATCCCAATTAATTGTGCAAGATCCGATCTATTAACATGGCCATACTTGCATGCGGTTTTATGTTCCCCTCTTCTTACCTTAATTGGGCGCATGGTTTCACCCACATACATCAGGTTACAGTCGTTACATGGAATTTCATATACTACTGATGTGATTAACGGTTCTATTTTCTCATTTGGTTGGGCAGTTTAATACCTCGCTCAAGTAAAAAAAATAAGAACACTGAACTGGTATTAAATTACAGAGGTGTAGGGTGAGTAATTCTGATTGTCTAATTATTTCATTCTTGATTACTTGTTATCTTATTTTATCTATTATCTTAGTGTAGCACCTTTTAACAAACATTTATGTTTGTATGATGGGAAGGTAAAAATTGAAAATTGTCTTTGCATTCTTACTATTATATTCCTTTATCATGAAATTTCAAACTTTAAAAGAAATATGTTGCGCGACAGGGAATATATCATTTACATGATGATCGGGTTGCGATCCGAATTGTTTGCAAAATCAGGAAAAGAGCGGATGCAAACATATCGGATCGCAACCCGATAATCAGGTAAAAAAGTTCTAAAACTTCTCTTATGACCCCTTTTTATTCTTATTTTAACTTTCTACGTTTATAATTTAATTTTTCTAACCTAATTATTTACTTTATTCAGAGTATCTTGCCCTCTCCCCACTGGAATGCCACTCGTAATTACTTCATTTAGAAGAGTACGTGTAAAAAATGTCTGACGTCTGCATTTAGGAAATGACAATTATCCATTTAGTTTCACTGGAATGACTGTTACACGTTGCGGTAAGTATATGTAACAGATTATTTCTCAGTTAAATACTGCTTGTTGCGAAGAACTAATATATATGCAAGTATGTATTAGGTTTTGCGAACCTAGTAACAAATTAGTTCAGTTGTGACCAGAAGGATAAACCAAAGGCAGCATGAACGGAAAGTATAATCTCATGCACATTCGTTTCGTGCTTACTGGGGACTCATCAGTAGGAGCCGGTATTACGCCCTTTAACCACTATATATTTGGTAGAAGAATGTGGAATAGTAGGACGGTACAACTGAACTAATTTGTTACTAGGTTCGCAAAACCTAATACATAGATTATTTCTCAGTCTTAAGCAAACGCTCACACATACACACAAACACTCAGACGTGGCATACGCTTACATAGTGAATTGTCAGATGTTGCTAAATCGCTTTAATTTCACTGGGATGAGTGTACACGTGCAGTTATGGATCATTTCTCTATCCAAAAACACACAGGCATGGCGTACGCTTATCTAGTGAGTCGTCAGTATTTATCAAATCACTGTAACCTCATTTCGAAGTGTCCGCATGCAGACTAATACACAAACAAATTTGACACACACTTACCTAGTCCGAAGCAAGTTGTGCTTAAGAGGACTAGCAACAAGTATAAATGGGATAGTTTAAACTAAAATATTCCACTTGACATATTGATTGTCAAATTGGTGTGTGCTGTGCTTTCTATTTAAAAAGACCTCCATATCCGGAGATCGAAATATATGGCAAAATCAAGTAGACTGCGGTTGCAAAAAACTGGTAATGCAACACAAAAAAAGGTTAATTTTACCTGTCGTTATTTATAAAAAATGTCCTGCTTTCGTTGTTTCCCTTATTATGGTTATATAGCAGAGACACTTTAGTCACTAATAGTTTGTAATTGCTGTTCACAATGATTATTATTACTGCCCATTAACTGCCATGTTTAACCTCCATACGTTGTTAAATTACCTATGGCAAAGGGTCTCCAGAAGCCGTTGCTTCTGAAATGTAAGTTGCAGATATTCTCCAGATATAGAACGAGCATAGGCGTTTGCTCGTACCTCAAATACGTTTTTGATGGCAGGCCAAGAATCATATTTATTCACCGATAATTGGTCATATCCAAAGGTAAACAACCTCCAAGGGGAAAGAACCGCAATTTTGTTTCGTCTAGATAAAACTTCACTGTGTATAAACCACAGGTGAAACTTTTTAGTTAAAATGTGTATTGTACTGTACTCACCACCAGCATCATCATGCACAGCCAGACAAAAGCCAATGGTAACTAATTTTTCACTACCATGCAACCATACAAGAAAAAATCAAGATATAAAAAAATAACTACAAAAATAATAATTTATGCACAAAATTGTTAGTGAAATTTATGAGAGAGAGAGAGAGCACTTTGTAACAATGAGTATTTTTATCTACATAACACACAGAAGCGAGTTAAACAAAATTTCTACACAACACTATTGTGGTGAAATTAGCATCAAGGCAAGGTAACATCAGCAATACAGCTTCCTTGCGGATTTCACTGTATCATGTCCAAAACAAAACCAAACCTCGCAACTTTCTCTGCCCTACTAAGAAAAGGAAATTACGAAGATGGTACCACTAGAAATCTGCAACAAAATTGCCACTGAGCTCAATCAAGAACTACGACGCGCACGCGGACCCCATCCTAGCAAATGAATAGGCTTTGTAGTACCCAATTTTGATGTAGTTGACACTAACTGTTTCTGCCATGTAAAAATCTGCCAACCTTGTATATTGCGCAATCTGGCGCTGGGTGAGAAAAAAATAGTGGTTGGCTGGGCAATCGAAATGGAGGCGTAGCAAAATGTGGCCGAGCCAACGTAGTTGATGGAGCCTTATTTGTTTTTCTAACGAGGAACACTTGACTTCCGATCCAAAAAATACTTTTACGTATGACAGCGATGGTTATTTGTTTTTGGTTACCTAAATGTGACAAGCTTCTCAAACTACGATGATCGAATGTCTGCCCGCCTCCAAAATCATCAACTTTCAGGGACCAAGTCTCACAAGCGAATAATAAAATTGCGCATATAGATGCATTGTAAAAAAGACCTTTAAGGTAGAATTAAATACTCGCGTTTCTCCATAAATGGCGAACGTTCGAGAATGATATTATGGCTTTCACGATTCTCATATTCACCTCGTCAGGAATATTGCCTGAGTTGTTGATAAAGCTACCTAGATATATAAACCTGGTAACTCTGCCCAGATATTCACTCTGCAGTCGCAGAGTTGGAGTGATTGGTGGATGATCTTGTATCGTACATTTAGAAAGTCAAATTTCATACTTAAAGACTGAACAGCATCAACTAATCTATTTACGGTTGCCTGAGCAATACCCCGATTTTCAAATAATTGTACGATATCGTCTTCGTAGTCAAGATCGATTAATATACCACATGGGAGAACTTCAACACCTGCACCATGAACGCATGGAAATGTTATTCATAATAGCATCTAATATAAAATTAAACACTGTTGTTAGTTAAGTTGTGCATTATTTCGTTATAGACATTTATGTGACCAGAATTGTTTTTGTAGAGAGCGCATACAATATTTTAAAATATGGTTGTATCCCACTTTTTGACAAAATATCGACCCACAGAGTCAAATGCACCCTTGAATTCTAGATATCTCGGTGTTCAAGAACTTGACTTAAGTTAAAAATATTACCTATACAATCTCGTCCTGATCGGAATCTTCCTTGTTCTTCTTTAATGTGATTCACGCAAAGCGCTCATACGATGTAAGATAAGCGCAGCAAATAACCCTGACACGACTGGAGTCAAGATTATATCACGATAGTTATTACATGAAATATGATCACCTTTTTGAAGATAGGGATAATAGTCGATTCATTCCAAGGAAGTGGTATGGTCGCTTCATTCCATATATAACGAAAAAGAATACTCAACGCTCCCGAAATAATATCGCCACGATCCTTAAATAATCCCGGAAACAGATAATCAGGGCCTGCAGTTTCGTAGCAGTTAAGAGATAGAAATGCATCCGGTATATCTAATTCAGATGATCCATCGAGACCAACATTCCACATTATTAATACAGTCATGCTTTCGGGAATCGAAACTGAGGAAGGTGTGGAAGTTTGATTTGTTTGAAGTATTTATCCCACCTATAAGACAGTTTATTTTCTCGATTATTAACTGGTTGTTACTATCATGTATAGTTTCGCCAACTTTTAATTTCCTCGGACCTGTTGCAAAATATGTTGGAATAAACGGCGGTTATGACACGAAGCGAATGCTTCTTCCATCTCTTCTGTCTTTCTGGTCTAAAAGGATTTGAGAACGACTTTTAGACCGCGCTTTAGTTGTTGTCTTACATTTCTACGAATATCATTATGAGCAGCGCTAGGTGGAATTTGATGTCTTTCGAGTATCTCCATAGATTTTATAGAGACCTACAATTCCACATACAGTTTACCTGCATTGTGCATAGTTAAGCTTATCTTCGTTAAAAAATCGAATTTTCCCCATCAAGATCGATTAGCTTTGACATTAGAATATCTTCATAACTTTAGGGGAAAGACGGTTGTTCGAGTTTGCTTACATCTATTTGGGGTTTATTCTCATTTATTTTACCCGGCAAACGTTAGAGCAAATCTACAACGGATAAGTGCAATTATGTATTAGGTTTTGCGAACCTAGTAACAAATTAGTTCAG
>JAQBSW010006063.1:0-51779 GCA_029291075.1 Eudiplozoon nipponicum
TAATAATTCTACCAAAATATGATCAATATTGCGATTATATTTGTTAACATAATTAATTATCGACATATAATAGCTTACCGAAACAATCACTATATAAGAGTTTATGTCTGGTAAGCTTACCCCTATTTCACATACTTGAAATGCAAAAGTTCCCTATAATTGAACAGACTGTCAGATTACCGTATACGTAAATTCAAGAGCAGTTTAGAGTAAGCACGGCTAGTGAAATTAACAAAAATTTCTGCCATATCGCACCAGTCCATCTGTAAAATTCAGACTCAACGTCAGACGGATTTCCACGTGCTTTTTAATGCAATAAAGAAAAAGAGTTACTCATATCGGTAGGTGTTTCATGCAGAATCCTTAAACCTCATCTAAATGAACGTTTGAATGTAAACTGATAAATAGTTATTCCTAAGTTGTGCTTGGCAACTTATGTGCATTTTCCGTGTCCTATTTGTTGTTTGCTGTTCGTATGTATAGTATCCAACAAAATCCACCTTGCATTCCAAAATTGACTGTGTGAGATACAAACATTAGGGCCATGTGGAGATCTGTCGAAAGAAATGGCTTTTTCGTGACTGCGAGCAGTTATTAAGAATAGGGAAATTATTATAAAACTGAACGCAAATATTGTGGAGATTGACTTACGTCTGACTTTAAGGCTAGGTTATCAAGATTTTTGAGAATAATCTTCGCCAAATCTGGTGTTATAAGGCTCCTCGTTGACAAACCATGAACATGTTTATGAATGTTTCCATTAAAACGGAAGGTTTCGTCTATCGTGCATAATAAAATGAGAATTTTTAGAGTACAAACGGGTACCTGGCATCATAATAAAATTTGGTCTACTCCCAGTTGTGTAATGCCAATAGTTTCTTCAATTGAAACACTTCTAAGTAAATACGTTGGATAAAAAGACACGATTATCGTATTCTTAACAATTATGTCTTGAATTCTGCTAACAAGCTCAAATGAATCGGCAAAGACCTTATTAACTAATAGTTCATACAATGGTTCTATTATACGGGCTAATCATTTAGCCAATGCATGGATATGAAAATTGACCAATAATAATACTGTTCTTATTGGAAAGTCTTTCTGTGTGTTTTGATAGTCCGTACATTGTTTAACTGGGTTGTACAGTGCTTTCGTCACATGTAGAGACTCAATGTTTGACAGGCGCAGGAAAACCATCCGCACTCATCGTTTTGTGCTGTCTGGAAACGAGGAAAGTTGAAGTTATTGCAAAACTACGAGTCCGTACAAGTTTGGTGTACACAATCCCACTGACCTCATCGGCTTTGCAGCCGTTACTCAGTTCAATCATCAAGAGCAAGGATTTATAGGCATTGGAGTTTTGCTCTTTTTGAAGTTTCCAGTAAAATATGACATGTGTAGAGGCAAATTGGTAATTTAAAAGCAAAAAACTGAGGATCCCAACCAACATATGACTTGTCATACATAACTGTAATATATGGACAATTAAAAGTTTATGATTATTTTCAATATAGTCATAAAATCAGTGTAAAAAATAAAAGTTCGCATATGTGTTTAATTATATAAATGTTAATTCCAATACCACTTCCCCGTGTAGTGTGGTACCTGTTCATTAATGCCAGATTTGGGATGGTTAGTTGGAGCTATGGGTCTAAATGGATGTCAAATGACCTCCACCTAAAGGAAAAATAAACTACCCAAGTTGCATTAGTTAGTATATAACTAAAAATTATGTGTAGTGTAGTGTGCGGCAGAGTGGCCCAGTGGTTAGAGCACCAGATTGCGAAGCAGACGTTCCCAGATTCGAGTCCTGTCCGCGGCAAATTCTGGCCAGTACATGATGAGTTCCCAATATGGACGAAACCGGTCTACTGGATGAATTTCCTTTTCTACACTATACAATTCTTAGTTTATACCGGCATATGTAAGTAATTAATGGTCCAGGTGCTTATATCATGACTGCAACCTTGATTATGATTAGTGTTATCACCGCCCGCGCAACCAATGTTAGTTTAAGCATTAGCTCAGTATGTCCGCAGCATCAGGATTAGTTTAAAAACACACCATGCCTTATATTGGTAGTATATTTATTTTTTGTTTGTAAAAATAAGTGCACTCAGATGAACCGTGTAAGATATTCAATAATATCAGAATATTTGGTTAAAAATTGAAAACGGCAAACATGAGTTTCTAGCCTTTTTTGGTGTTTTGCTCAATCGTAGAACTGAAGGCATTCGGTTCAGAATAGCCATTGGTAAGAAAATAAAGACAACAAAATATTTGCGAATAAACGCATATCGCCTCTTGAAATGGAGGAACGGCTTAATTAAAATAATTTTTAATAGGGCACAGCGTAATTGCCCGCCTGTTGTTTGCCGAAGTAGTTGGAAAGCGTGCTAATTACTTTATTCATATATAATTAAACGATAATTGGTTGCACAGGCGGTGTAACAATTTTTTTAAATCGATTTTTCTATAAAAATCAATATCATTATATATATATATATATATATATATATATATATATATATATATATATATATATATATATCTGTATAAACTAAGCAATTCATATAGAAGCAATGGTGATTCATTCAATATTTAGCTTTCAGCATTATTTCATTTACTACATTATAAATTGCATGGTTTACATTGACAATATTAATATCACTTCAGCAGGTTGCGTAGTGTCTGTTCAATACTGAAAAATGTAGCGTAGATAGCTGGAACTTTGGGTCTAAAAAGGCTATATAGGCTCCACCAGAATTGTATGCAAGGTAAGCGCCACCACGGTAGCACAGTGGGGTTGAGTTACAGACTCCCCATAGCAGATGTGTTTGCTAGGTTTCGAGTCCTGCTCTGCAGAAAACTCTTTCTCTGCACTTTAAGAGATTTCAATAAGGATGAAACCAATATACTGGAACAATTAACTTTTCTACACTATACATACTGTCAAATATATATATATATATATCCATACATATAATAGGATTTGTGTTTATATTAGCATCAAAAACTTGATTTTTTAAAATACACTATTTAGACAAGGTTACTAACGCCATGCTATTGATATTTAAAAAAGTGATGATATAATAAAGAACGTCGTGAATGTTTATACAGCTGATAGACAACCTGCGTATAAGCACGTACAATATTAATTCGAAGGATCTATGAAGCGCGGTTAAAATAGATTCATTTTCGTGTTTGCGTCCAATTATTTTGCAGACGACTTAGTTTCGACACAATTCACCACCAAACTGCATCAACCTTAAGCAATCATGGATTGTGCATTGGTGATCAATATTATTTAAATTAAGGTTGCGAGCTTAATACTGGCGTCAATTTCATATTATATATATATGTTTTTAAGTATAAATTAAACTTGGTATAAGTTAGCAAAAGCGATTCATCCGGCCTTGTCCTTAAGAATAACTTTTCATTTACAGTCCAGAAATTTTCTACGAACGAGGCTGCAAACGTGGCATGTTTGGTTCTGCGTCTGCAACTCTATCCACTGATTCGAGAAACGTGAATTAAATCCTCTGCTGCACTTTTCAAAAAGAATGCTTACGAATCTCACATCCCTTTCATTACCTGTCATATTTCAGCTTAGCGTTTTACTTAGTGTATTGTGAACGAAGACACAGTCAAGATGTGTACTAGCAGAAATAGTTATCATTCATCTTCTATGCCATAACATGCTGTTTTTCAATAAAGCTAGCATATATTGTAAAAAAAATTAATGAAAAATTCAGAACAAACTTTTAAAAAATTTTGCGTTTCTCACGCACATTTATTGTGGGAGTATTTGTTACATGGAACCGCGTAAATGCACAGTTATTTAAAGGTTTTTCAAAAGCAAAGGAAAAGATATAAAATTTAAAATCAGTGGATATTTTCGTAATATTCTGGCTACAGCCATAGTTTTAAATATTACAATCAGATAAAATTTTAGGTCTTTCGGATTAAATTTTACATTTTTGTATTCTTATTAACATTTAAGATTGCATTTGCCTGCGGACTGCACCAATTGCTGTGGTTTTACGCACAGGAGAGAATGAAGAAATGCTCTAAAACTCAGCTGCGTTACTGGAATCCCATAGACAACAACAATATCGACAAAGATAACTATGAATATTGCATAACAAGAGGGAGGTATTTTATAAAGTAAGTCTCGTGTTTTATTTTCACTTTTGGTATGGATTTCGTGCACACAAGTATTACATTTGTAGTACGTTTTTCAGTAAATAATGATTCGTGTTATTTCTTACAGGTAAAATGTTAGACAAAATATGGAACAAACGTGAACCATTGATTCAAATATCTATTTAAAACCATTCGAAATTTCTCGCAGTTAATTAATTTTACTAAAGTTTGAGTTGATTATTTTATAAATAAAAATGTAAATGGTTTGATGTATTTTATGTAGTGTATTTACATTAAAAATGATAAATTGCAAACTCTCACCAGATACTAAAGGAAACTTTATTGTTTTACGGAAGGAAACTGTATCATAAATGTAAAAATAAAAATTTTCGAGTTACAACTAGCTACACTATATAAATTTCATTCCAAAGTTTCTTTTGTTTATTTAGAACTTGACAAAGATGCTAGAACAAAATGAAATAATAAATTTATGCCTGAAATTCTAATTTGTTATTAAGTTATCAAATTGATTGTTTGTTTTTGAACTTCTACATATTTTCGTTCATATTGCAAATTTTCTGGAAACGTATAATTATTTATAATGATAGTTTACCGCAAATTACAATATTATCCATTTTTTGTTTTAAATTAATATCAGTAACAATGTAATATTTGTCATAATTACCTAATGACATTTATAACGCTTTAAATGACTTTTGTTTTTGGATTTTTCAACTACATATCATGCATTACTCGAGAGTAGCTTTTGAGAAATTTATATTCATAAATGAGTTAACTAAAGTTAAAATTTAAAATAAGCATCTTTTTTCAAACATAAATCTCAACTTAAAATGTTATCTTATGCATACCTATAGCATTGATAAATTTCTAAAAGGACAAATATTCAACAATGCTCACAACGAATTAATTAAAGAATAAATTCTTCCTTCATTTATCTAAACGTATTTAAGCCACTACCCAACGATAAAATACTCTTAAATCTTTATGTGTAAAGAAGTTAATAAATAGATAACCACGTTTAGTAGAACAACTAACTATTTTTTTATTTGTCCTGCACAAGTCACGAAATTTGAAACATTGTAGTTTACAGATGCAGTTACAACTACTAGACTGCATCCTTGTGTCTAAAAAATAAAATTAAAAAAAAAGAAACGTGTTACAATGTTATCCCCGACCACCGTCTAAAAGCAAAGCGTTGCATATCCTTACATTTAAAGGCCAATAAACAAATATAAAAACTAAAATGGTAGAGTAGTGTGAAAAATAGATTTCAATTTTCAGATAATTTGTCATAGAACAATTAACTATAAGTTTACATCAAACCATTTTTGCAACACACTGTCATTGCCACAAAACGAATCTTGTTGCCTTTTGAGCAAAAATTAATACGCAATATATAATACTTTTTTGCTCTTTAAATTTATGTTTTAATTTTAAAACTTTCTTACATAAATGTCTCATCTAGTTTGTTTGAGATTATTCAAAGTTTATACTGGAGCACGTATGGGCTCATCGATCTAACCAGTCTCAACTTGGAGTATCCGCACAAAGTTACAGAAATTGTCGGTAAGCACAACGAACATAATACAATTTTAAAGTTTTGAATGTTTGCGACGCATGGCGGGGAAAATCTCTCACTATAAATTCTAATAGTTACCTACGCTTTCTTAATGACGGGTCATTTGCTTCCATTTTTTTCATTCAGGATAATAAATGTCAACAAATTTAAAATATCATGCGTCTAAATTTGCATAAACAAAGATATAATTATTGAAATAATTAGCGTCATGATGTAAATGCCAATAGGAGAAATATTGCGCCCAATGTTCACCTATGCAAATTCTGTATTCTTGTTCTACGTGCGACGCCTTGGTTCCTCTCTACTGGCGTCATCATCTGGTTTATTCAACATAGTCATAAAGCACTTAGTCGGTCGTGATTCATACCAGATTGTGTAGATGCACCAGCTTAAAATCTTTTCACGTAATATCTACCATAACCTGTAATCCTACATGTCTGGGTGGTAAAATAAGTTTAAAAGGAGTCTTTACCTTAAGGCCAGTTTTCTGGTGTTTAGATAACTGGTTAGATGATATGAGACTGCAGGATATTAAGTAGGTTTGAAAAAGTCAATATAATTTTACCCGTGAGGTGATACCAGAGGCCTATTAAAATTAATTTTCTCAGAATAATATAGAGGGTTTTAATTATAAAAAAACGTACGTTTATATCGAAATTGCCTATATAATAATTTTGGCACGAAACCTTTCAGTTTGCGGAGTAATACTTTTGGAGTATACTCAATGGATATTTGAACGCTGTCCTATCTTTACTCTGAAATCATGACAATATTTCATATTTGTGGTTAGCAAATCACCTACAACTACGTATCTGCAGTCATGGCAGCATGAAAACTGAAAAAAAATTAAATAATATTTTTATTTCAAATTTTTGTCTCAAATATAAAATTGTGATGTAAATAAAATTTGATCGAAAACATTTCTTTTATTTTGCAGTTGGCATATTTAAATAATGTTGATACTCGTTTCTATTCCGCAATCTTGATTGAAATAAATCCTTTTACAACCCGGAATTTAGAAGCCTGCATATTTCAGTTGATTTGTAGTAAATAATTTGACGAATCAAAAATTCGATGATAAGTCACTGTTATATAAATAGATTTAAGGACGAGAATTAAAACAATAATTGTATATTTTTTATCTAACTATACACATTTTAATAATATTTACACATATTCACTTCTGTGTGATTAAAATTTGATGGTTATAAAAAGGTTTTCTTTGTTAAGTAACAAGGGATTTCAGTTTTTTGTAATAGCTGGCAGGAAACTACTTTAAATATAGATTTTTACTAGTTTCAAATTCTTGTTGTTCTTGTTGATGTAGTTCTTCTTCATTTTATTATTTTTATGAATATTATTATTAATAAAAAAATTATTAATATTATTATAAGTGGTTGTTATGGTATTATTACTTTTTCTAAATTATTAATATTATTAGTAGAATTAAAAGTAATAGTAGTGGTATTATTATTAGTAGCAGTATTATTATTTTAAATAATATTGTTTTCGTCGTTTTTGATGATGTTGTTATTTTCAGCTTAAGTTGTGTAGTAATAATATAAATATTTATAATAATAAAAAATATTATTGTAGAAAATAAGCTGGTAAAATCTTTCGGAATTATTCTGCAAAGTTTAAACAAAACTTGATTTTTATTTTTTCCATTTCTTTTTAATATAGGAAAGGCAATGTTCGGTTCATTCAATTTAGTCGCTTTAGTCGTTCTGCTGAATATGTTCATTGCAATGATGAATCTGTCCTATCAAGTAACCGCAGTAAGTGTTGCAATCGTATTTGCTTCATTTCGTAAAGTAATAACAGCAATCCTGATGCACATCTAATGTTTCCTCACTAATTACCTCAAGAAAGATGTAATTTGAATAACATCTGTCTTCAAAGAATGCAAGTTTCGTTCAAAAAATATTATAACATTCAGTTTATAATTGCTCTGAGGCACTTCCGTATTGTAAGCAGAAGAAAGAAGTTAAAAGCATATGAATTCGAAATTATACCAAGCTAATATAAAGGTTGGTATTTAATCAGTTACTTGGACAAATTCAATCCAATATTATATGCGGCAAATTTATCGCGGTCTGATGTCATATGTGTTTAAAAAAATATGCTAATTACATATTTCAAATAACTATCAGTCTCCTAATCATTCAGTGAAAATGTAGACGAACAGGTTCTTTTTTTGATAGACATTGGCATTAGGACCAGCATAACTAAATGTATTGGAGAAAACAAATTATTTAACATGATCATTGGCAGTTGTTTTGCACGGAAGATTTTATTATTATTGAACGTTCTGTCGTGTTGTGCAGAACAAGTGTGCACTAATTCAAATAACTCTGCTCTTTGCTCAATAGGATTATCGATCTCACATTTCGTATGCATAAGATTTTAAATACAGATATTCAATAAGCCAATCACCGTCAGCTCACGCAGATGGCTACCTGATGGCTATTAAACAGATTATCGAATTCTAACAAACTATTTATAAGTTAATACTTCAAACAAATCAATGGCGGTTTAAATGTATCAAATCCAGTTTTCATCAATTTTTCTAAGACACAGAAGCGTGAATCAAGATTTATTCAGATTGTGTAGCACGAGTTCGATGTTTATGAATGAAGATTAAGATTAATAATAATATCATTTTTGAGCAAAATATTTAATTTTCATAGAGTTGCAAACTTCTAGTTTTTCTAGTTTTCCTCTAGTTAGTTTAAGATAATTTACGTTTGATTCATCATATCTACCTGATTACACGTTTCGCATTCTCTTACTAAATGAGGCTAAATTTCTTTAACCAAATTGAGTACGTGAAGTAATTTCTATTAGAAATCCTTTCACATTACAATAAAATGCCTTAGATTTACGTTAACCACTTCACGCAAAATTTATAACAGAATTCCAAATTAATCCACCTCGCTTAGCAAATTGTAAAATATAAAGTCCCATGATAATGCTGTCGAGTTGAGTTCGGACAACAAAAATCGCTTTACTTTAATGGTGTTTCATATAACTTCCAATTTTGTTTTAATTGTTGCGCACATAGTAACAAATTAGTTCAAATTTGACCAGAAGCACAAAGCAGAGTTAACATAAACATAAAGTGTAATCTCCTGTGCACATTCGTTACGTGCCCACAGGCGATTCATTTGTATGAGCCGCAATTACGTCCAATACCCACTAAATCTTGAGTGCTGAATGTGTGACAATTAGACGGTATAATCCCCTATACGAATTTGTAAACCTGTAATAGTAGAGCTAATATCATGTAAAATCATCGTCAATGAGACTTTAAAGAGAACTCACCATATATACTGCACATAATTTTAAATAAATAATTTTTTTGAATTTCAATAACATATATAGTATCACTTTGCAATTAGCCTTTAATCATTTATTAATTACCCTCCTTGCTGTTTCAGACATCTGTAAGTCTGACAATAATAGTAAAATAAATTCGAGCAATTTCTGTAAAATTAATTAGGATCGAGCAGATTCTGAATGGAAATTCGCAAGGAGTCGTTTATGGATGAGCTACTTTGAAGCTGGGGGTACTCTTCCTGTGCCATTTAATGTAATACCAAGCTTGAAGTCCGTCTTCTACATTTACTATTGGTTGCGCGATTTCTGTAAACATTCTACGGACAGTAAACGAGAGCGAACGATGAAGGTATGTTTAATACAAAAATTGAATAATTAATGATACTGAAAGTTTATTTCTCATCTTTTAAATATTGATAATAAATTTTAAAAATATGTATAGTCAGTTTTAATTGATTATTACTTTGCTGATGAAAGAGTTATTACTTAGACAAAATTTTTGTTCACATTAATTAATTAATATTTCGATCGAAACACCTGTAGTCTTTATCGATATCCGCAATGACAATTTCAACAACACACGAAATTTCACACTAACATTTTATATATAGTCGTGATAGTTTAATTTAGACGTTCGTATCCATTTTAAAGAGGGATAGACCATGTACCATAGTTATGTACGAATCTAAATGAATACGATTTTAAATTATAATTTATCATTGACATACAGGTTTTAGCTTGTGTATTTCTATAAAATAAGTAACATAAACATATGAGTTATTGGCATGTTCAAATCTCGAAAACATTGTTTAAACAAATTTTATTTGCAAATGATTACGAATTAATTTTTCTTAAGATCAAGGCTAAACTTCATGTGTAACGTTTTATATTTTAAGCACGACGCTAAAGGTAAAATTAAAGTTTCCAACTATTTTCAAGTCAGCAATAGATACTTTAATGAATTACGATTAATAGATTGCATGTGTTAAAGAAAAAAAGATAGGTAGATCGAAACCTATTGGGAAAATTGAAAATAGTTTCACGAGACATGTTATTTAAATTATTCAGGTTTGTGTCGTAAGAACACGCACCATATTAACATTCTTGTCCATTTATCGATAAAATAAATACTTTGTTAGTTTATTTATTCTGCTTGATCAGTTAAGAATTATTGTTTTTTAATCAGAGGCGTTTAGATTTCCAGAAAATAAGGAAGCTAATAAGTGATGCACGTTTTCCTAATTTATTTCACAATTCTTGTGTTAATGGTAAAGTATTATTTAAAAAATCGTGAATACCTGCCTTGATTGCATCGTAAGCCTGTTCTGCAGTAATTAACAAATCTTTATGTCAGTAAATGCTCTAAACTTAAAAAATGATAAAGACATCTTTTGTAGTAGCATTTTAATTAGGATATTTTCATACATTAATGAAATTTCTACACTGAAAAAGGCTAACAAATGTTGCAGAATTAAAATAATTTTTTATTCAAATCTTGTCAAATGTATACAGCGATCAATTTTTATCCTTCACGACAAGTCCGTTGATAAACTAGCATAAAATATCTGTATAGAACTTTAAAACTGCTAAAAATGATAATCAGTTATCATTGAGATCGTACAGTAGTATCCTCCTTTGAATAAACAACATTCCGCTTGGTCGGTTGCCTAATACAAAACCGTTTTTAAACAGCAAACACAGACAGAATATAAATGCAATCGATAATCACTTTGCAATTGAATAGTTCAATATTGGCAATTAATATGCAATTCATTGCTGCTCATTCCATTATAAAACACGGACTGGGCGATCACATATCCAGCAAATCCAAAATCATTTTATACCAGACTTAGCTAGCAAAAAGGATAAATTGTCGATGTTATCTGAACCTATTGTTTTTCAAAATCACACTCAACAACAGGCAAATCGACAGGTGTTCCACAGAACGGCAGTTCAATAAACAAAATATGAATCTGGGAATTACATGTTTGCGTGTGAGTGAGAGAATTTTTAATGTATATTCCCCGTGTCCAGTTTTCGATATATTAATGTTTACACATAATCCAATATATTCATTTTTTTCCTTCTAAATTCACTTTATTATAAACCAGACATTGTTAATAAGGCGAGTTCGGACTACTAGATTGCCTAGTTAACTTGGTTTTATAGATATAATTTATAATAAGTTTATGTTCTTATACACAATTTGATACTCCATTCTAATCATATAAATTACAATTTTTTTCTGTGAAGAACATGCTGGATTTCAAATTTTATTTAGTGAACGAGAAGTCGTCTGATGTTCAGTTTTGATTGAATTATTTTTCACAAGTCATAAAAATGTTTATGCCTTATTTTGGTTTGATTTGTTAGTGCTATTGTACGTGTACGAGTCGTTCTCGTTGCATAACTGAGTGATCAATGTGATCGGGTATCGTGCTTTGTTAAGCGTATTTTAGCTTATATTGTGTTCTGTCGTTCCACATTATTCATGAGTTATATTTTAATACCCCCATATAAGTGGCAACACAGGGTTTTTAGACTGTAGTGTTAATCGCTCCTGTAGTTGTGCAATTTTTGTCGCTGTTAATGATTACAACTACGTTATTATCGCGGCCGTTTCTGCTTCGATTTGAGAACACTTCGGTTGAATGAAATAAATTTTTGCGAAACTGGATTAATCCTAATTACCTGATCTGCATTTTGACTAACGCAGTAATGATTCCAGTTTTTTCTGTCTTCAACATATTTCGGTACCGTTAACGGCAGCCTTCTTCAGTTAAACTATCCTCACCAGTTTTACAAAACAAGTTAATGAAGCTAGCGTGATATTTCCCCTGGCCATATTATTTATACTTCAGACTGCATTAGTTAGTTACGGAATTGCCCACACACAAAATTGGCACGCTACTACCTAGTGAAAGGTTATTCTGAAATATAAATGATACGGCCAGAGTATATATCGCGCTTGCTTCATTACTTTGTTTTTAAAAATGGTCTGGCAATAATTCAAGCTGAAAGATTGAATCTAAATTGTAAATATACGAAACCATTTGTGCTAAGATCATTTGCAATACGAATAGGACGTGATCTGATTTTCACATCCATAAGCTGTATTGAAAAGTTGTCCATTGAAAAAAATTTCTTATGAAAGCTAGCTGTCAATAGACAGATCAGCATGACTCATTTATCTAATTTGTTAATTACTGTTTTTTAAATTATTTTAGACTTTCTGTTTTGTAATTTTGAAGCCGCCATTTTTTTCTCTAGTTTGGTAGATGCCAAAAAAGAGCAGTGTTTTCATTCTTCATCTCGGTGGTGTATTTTATTTCTCGATCAGCATAATTCGCTTATTTTTTGAGTACGGATCGGTCTACCGTTTTTTTAATTAGAAAAGTATATTATCGGTATTCCTTTTGGAAATTATTTACTAGTCAATTAGCTTCGTCTGGTTTGTTTGCTCCAGATGGTGCGTTTATACATCAGTAAAGAGTGATGCATTGAAGCTTTCCGTAGCCACACCTATCAACGACGAAACACAGTATATTAAAAGATAAATCATACGTTTTTATATTCTCATATGAGATCGTTGAGGTCGACAATATATAATGTAAAATCTGAGAAAATTTTTTTAATCAAGTCCGACACTCAAGTCGTTTATCCCAGTAGAATTTATCTGAAGAAAGTCGAAACAAAAAATGAGACAACTTTGATTTCATAGTTGTTTTCACCATTAGTTCATTTCGAAAATCGAAATAATTAGTAATAGCTGTGGAATTTATACAATAGCGTAATGGTCGTTTTAGTTTGCATAGGCAATTTGCTTGTTCGTTTCGCGGTTCTTTGATCACTTAATCAAATAAATTCCCGGCATGCATCAAGCAGAACCATTGTAACATCTGTTATCAAATATCCACTCAAATATTAAATATGTTCAATTTTGACTAAATTATTTTGTTGCATTCAAAGGCAATATTTATATTTATTACTGAGTGGGATCAGCCTTTCACCACAACGTATCTAAGTACTCTTATATTAGCCAATTTTGTTAGTGCCAAAATCTAGGAAAGCAAATCTATTTAAATATTTTCTGAAATCGTATGCAAAAAGTACCTTGAGCAATGCGAAAGACCTAAATACAAACCGACCGGTAGAAGTATAAGCATCATTTTGCCTAATGTAACCAAGGACAACTGATCAAAACTGCAATGATCTTAGAGAATAATCTAATCACACTGTTATTAATTTGCGAGTTAGATCAAAGTTGAATTCGATGCCGTCACAACTGCAATGAAAACGCTGAAAAAATTAATAACTAAAAAATAAGCGGAAGACCTCTGTTGAGAATTGTACAAAATACCTGGATGACAGAAATTTTCTTCTGGTCCTGAATCATTGACTTATGTTTATTTTATTATTGTTTAGCTAAAACTTTAGAAAGGCGTACTCTCAGTAGGCGCAAAATTCTGCTTCATTTTCAGGAATCTATGTAATCAAGGCAAAGGTGAAATTAACACTCATTTAGAAAGCTCCTAGATCAACAAGAGGTGTCGCTCTACAAGCTTCCAAGAGACAAGAACTGACAGCGGAAATGGCCAACGCAATATACCAAAAGGAAAATATTAAAGGCAGTCAAATCATTAAAAATTACAAATAAACACTGCATAGTACTTGCTAGACTTGAAAAAGGATAAAATGTTGTTATACTCAGAAATGCTGTTTATATTGAGTCCATAAACGAAATCAAAAATGGTTGTTCAACATTTAAATAAAAAAAATAAATAATCATTGATTTTGCGCGTAGTAAAAACAACTTTTAAATCCAGTTTTCCGACTGTGAGATACACCTCAGAATGACAAATCAACAAATCAAATCACTCCACAATCAAATTTTTAAAAATCAACAAATTTTAAAACAAGAATAAATTTTATTTTACAAAGCAATTTACACGTTTTATCTGCAACGGCTGATTCTGAAAAAAAATTCTGAACACTCATAAGATATTCTAAAAGCCAAACCGATAGGAGAAACCAAGTAAGAGTATTTGAATGTTCCTTCCTCAATAAAGGACTTGAAACGCATAATTCCCTAGAACCGTAGACCCAGCTTATATTAGGAAACAAGGCATTGAGGCCCAATAAACACAAAAAAGAAACACTCAGACCAAATATTCAAAAGTTCCACTAATATTTTATTGTCCTCCACTGGTCACGAATCCGCAAAATTGTCATCGCAATGCTAGCATTCATGTAAAGCCGAATCTCGAATAGATAGATCACGATCTACAATCAATGAACAGAGCGGTAATATATTGAAGTAGAGGTAGCTGCGAAAAACATGACCCCTATCATCTAAAACAAAAGCGAAAGCCTGAAGACGACTCAATAATTCGCCTATTTGGTAATTCAATCACATTCATTATTTCGTTCTAAAACGCAAATGCCTTTACTCGTAAACAGAATTACGTGAATACACACATTCAAAATTCAACACATTTTTGCCACGAACTTTCTATTGTTTGCTTTAAATTACTACAAATATAACTGAAAATTAGAATAATTTTGTTTTATTTATTTTAATGAAATACGAGGGAGTCTAAAAAGTAAAGATTCCTACTGTTCTGCCAAGTATTTAAGAAATAAATTGGCCGTGTATAGAAAAATAAAACGATTGCAATTTTTAATACATCTTTGATAAACCCCATTTTTACTACTTATAAACAATTGATATAATAAGGAATATGTCTAAAGCCCCAAATATATTACTGGCAATCCTAGCTAAGTTTACCGGTGACGACTCAATTGTACTGCAGTAGATAAGTTAACATTTAAGTTAGCAGATTAGCATATAACCAAACTTTTCATCTTCCCCTTTTCTAAACACAAGCATTTCTTGATTTCTAGTTAAAATGGAAAATCCGTGAAATTGTCATAATGTAAGTCTTTCATTAGAAAACGCGGACCGCGCATTATTTACATTTTAATACTTAATTTTCCTGAATTTCGAGCGCAATTGTAAATAAAAACACTGCTTAACAAGGCATTTTGCGCATGCTATACAGATTGTTTACAGATTGTATCATGATGTGCATTAATAGTTACCTCTCCTCCCAAACCCATACCTTTTACGGATAAGATATAATTTAACGATGCAATAAAACTGACTGTAACTTACTTCACTGTAGGCAAGAAAGCGGTGTACATTCTATTGCATTAAACGGTAACTCTTGTAGGAAATTTAGATTTCAAATATGTTAAACATTTACTCCAAATTATGAAATTACCTGGTATGTACATATATTTGTAATTTATAGGTGAAGTGGCAATAAAACGTATGAAAAACTACATTTTTTTCAGCATTGGCTTTTACATATTTTACAGCTGAATTCATTTTTATTGCACCAATTATCTAGATTTTCCTTCATAATGTTAATAAATTAACTAAATTCCCATCAGCACCTATTGTTTTTTTTTCAGATAAAAATTTTCATGTAGGTTTATAATTCATGTTTTTCGGAAAAATATCCATTTCGGTTTGGGCAAAATATGAATTGCGTCGTGAGTGCAATATAACATAAATCGTAAATGGCAAAAATGGGACGATCCAGCAAAACGGTTTAAATGTAATTGAAAGTGATCTGCACTATCATGCTAAATGTTGTTTGTTGATATATGCTCTATTTGAATAGGATGGGCTTAGAATTCTTGGTGCGAGAGTTTAGACCATATTTGTTGATAAATCTTGTTTCTCTATTAAATCTGTTAACAATATGATGCAAAAATGCATTCGTTCGACATATATATATTCCTTATTGCAATTCTTAAAAGTGTGTCCATATTTTTAAAGCTGAGAGAGTGACATTCTATGTATTATGCAAACCAATTAGATCCACGGAGGAAATTTCGTCTTTTAAATCAGAGTGAGGCGTAGATACAACCTTATTTAGTTTAGTAATAATCTTTTAACATACACCAAAGTAGATTCTACTTCTCTCACGAACAAAATGCAACGCTATTCGGTTGTATTAGTTCAAACACTTACTGTAACGATAATTTAGGTCAAGGTGACAAGTCCAGATGTATATATATATATAGCATATATATAGAGATATATATATATATATATACATATATATATATATATATATGGGGCAGGCCAAACTAAGCATTGTATAAAACAACAAAGACATTCCATCTAATTAACCGGCATCGTCCCCACTCGAATCTATTTAAGTATTATTTAAATTATGCCGAGGATGGGCCTAGAACTGGCGAACATTTTATTCGCAGTTTCTAACTATATCTACAGCACACAAGAAGTAATTTTCGATTATATACAATATTTATGTTAACGCAGTGTAACTGCTTCATTTGTATGCAGATACCCTGCTTTTAATACACATGAAGCAAAAAATGTTCTTTATTAGAGACATCACATTATTAAAAATTACTGTTATGCTTAATGATGAATGATAATTTTTTATGCGACCATTGTCAAAACCCATCTATGTTTGTCACCTTTGTTTGATGAATAAGGCATTTATCAATACTGCAAGCATTTTAAATATTGTTAAAAATGGCATTGAGGTCTGGTTATAAAATAAAAAATTAATAGCAAAACTACACAAACTGCTATAATCGCTCAACCGATATTCTGCTTGAAAGAAATACCTGTGAGATGCCTAGGTATAACAACAGAGTTTGAGGTGTTTAAAAAGTGTAAATTCATTGCGGTTTGATTTTTGTTAGTCTATTTTCTATTCAGCTCGAAGGAGAAATTTGGGAAGACGAAATGCGTCAGCATACATATTTGACGGTAAATATGCTATGCGACGTAAATGGCAAGAATAAGTGAACAAGAATTATTCAAACACCGTAATCTTTCTTTGACTCGCTGAATCAGGCATTCGAAATTAATCATAGATTACGCTGGTAATTTCTTCATCAAATTCGTTTAACTCATATTAATACCAATACCAAGTTAAATCAGTTCTGATTAGATTTCGTTTCGTGATTGCATAGAACCTGGCCATTGTTATTCTAATCATAAACAATGTATGTGAGGCAAATCTGCATAAAAAGCATGATTAACATATTTAATAGTTTGAGGTTCGTCCTCACGCTCGGAAAGTAACCGGGGCTCGTTGAAAGATATCATTGTGTTTAACGAATGCTGGTTCTGCTAGATTCGACACCTGATTAAAATAATGAATTATACTTATTTTAAGCACGCGAGTATGTTTAAAATAGTTATAATGGAATGGTATTTATTCATGCTGAATCAGGATTATTTATCTAAATAAGCTTATTTTTCGACAGATCTTGTCTTGTTTAAAATATCGGGTCCTTAATAAATGCATTTAAGAAACGTGATTTGAGATAAGGTTTGCTTGCCGATCATGCGATGCGACAAAATGCCAAAGCAAATCTCAGTAAACCGCAAAAACATGCCTACCGAGGAAATGAAATTTAGCACGTAATATTCATCCCAGTCACAAGTTTATTTAAGTTATTTAAATGTGAGAGGGGATAACGCACTTTTCAACTTCAATAAAGCACAATGCCTTGTCGTTATCTGCGTTTAAAACCCACGCAAATATGTTATCAAATTTATTCAATCATTGCTTCTCGTAATTTACCAAATGCAGTAATGGATATTACAGTTACGATGAAATCTGGGATAAATCTAACCATTCAAATAACCTACGTATCAACGTTGTAAACCAAATAATTTTCTATTTAGTGATTTAATATATAAATTGTGAAAATCAAAATTCTAGAATATTCCGTAGGTAATGACATTAAAACGTATGCATGGAATTCACTTTTTCATCAGAAAATTTGGTTTTAATATCAATCTATATCGGCTATAAATTGTTTTGGTGTTATTTTAAAATCTTTTAGTTAAAATTCCAACTTTTACATATCTTGGGTTGTGGTTAACTACATATGTTACAGTAGTTAACCATAAGACGAAGAACTCTAAAATGGATCGTTTTAGGATTTATTTTATTCGTAGATTTAGAAATTGGCGCAGAAAATGGCTTAAAGAATTGCGTCATACAACGGACGATCACAAGGAACAATGATAAAAAGAATATATTACGTATATTTCTTTTGCAAAATAGTACGCATTATACGATAAAACTAGAAGTTATTTTAACGTAAATAATTACCATTATTAAAAGTTGTGAAATTGTTTCTGAGTCTTTTAGCCAACAACTGTTAGGAGTGCTGGCCGTAATATACCGGTATAGTCTGCCTAGATGACATTGTCCAAAATGTCGTAGCCGTAAAATTAGCATAGCTATTTAGATAAGTACAAGATCGTATGGAAGAATGAAAATAAATATTTAACCAGAAAGAACAGTACGACTGTATAAATGAAATTAAAATTAAATTAATTCTGAATTCGGTGTTTTTTCGTATTATTAAATTAACTAGAACAATGCGTTGTACGAATTACGTAATACATACATATGTTCATGTTCCTTCATTGAATCAAAAATGCTTTAAATCATTACCATTATACGGATAAATTATTCTTAGCATCATCTAGTTTAATTTAAAATTAGAAAGTTTCATTATAAGATTTAATTAAATGCATATCGCTTTTATGAAAAAAATACATAAGGTAGCAATTTAAATTTATAATACTCGATTGGTTGTATCCATTTTGGCACACAGCAATAGTATCCAGAATTGCAATTGACTTGGTTTTAACCCAGATTTCTAAAATTCATCCTCTACGCCATCCAATCTATGCATAGAAAGAAAATTTAAGTTTTCAAAAAGCATGTGTTTTAAATGTAGTTTAATTTAAGCGTATCCTCCTGTGTATTTGAATTGGAATGCATACATACTATTTATGTATAAATTGAATCAAATATTAAAATTACACTTCAGCTGTAATATGCAAGTTTTCAAGATGACTTGGTGTTTTTCGGCCAATGACTGATTTTTGATAACTAATTTGAACTTGATGACGAAAGTGGCAACAACAGTTATTCGTCTGAAGTAAAGACAGCAAAAAAATATAATATATATTTTATTAAATTTAACTAATAAATCATAGTTCTATCTTGAATACGAAATTTACCATCAGAAGTTACAATTAAATTTCATAATTAGTTATTTCATGTGGTGCATCTTTCCATGATCTTATAGATTAATATATCATGTTAAGATTTATGTAAGTTATCCATGAAATACGTGAGGCGTTTTCTATAAGAGAGCTTCTGCATGTTTTTTTCCATAGATGTATTTTTTTATTAGAAATTAGAAAGTCGCGACAATTGTACCACCTTATTCAATTCTTTCTCATAATGCCTGAAGCCTATAATAAACAGATCGTAATTCAATATTTACAAAATTTTCAAAGTCCAGTTGCATACCTTTTCTAGTTACAACTGACGCTTTGATTCTAATAGGTTATTTAAAATAGTTATGCGATTAATTTCATGGTCACATTTTCGAATGAAAATATTGTATATTAAATAAATTCATTGAATTTAAAATTTAGTATTGTAATCTTAATTCTATGCCTTTTTAATAATATATCATACCTTTTGAAGAGGTCATTATTTTCATACTAATTTTAAACACAAATGATACTACTTTAGATTCTGCAGGTAAGTATGAAATATAATTTTGAAGTATCTCTTCCAATCTTGTACGAAGATAACTTCGTATTCTTTTGAAACAACCAGCTAAAATTGGTATGCCTCATTTGATGTACTTTAATAAGAATAATCATTTGCGAATAGTACTTTCGTAAGCATTTTTGATACTGCTGTTAGACAGCATGCCACCAAATGAGAGCACTTAAGTTATTTGTAAGAATTCACAGAAAATTATGAACAGAGTTATAGAAAGGAAATCATTACAAAACTCAAGTTCAGGAAGTAATACTTAGGTAAAATTTTGTGCTCCTATAAATACATTATGCAAATTGACTTTCTTTCAATTTAGATTTAATGATCACAGTCGTTTTATTCTATCTGACAAAATAGATTCGAATATGATAAGATTTGTTTGATATTATATTATGTTGTAATTTTTTTGGAACTTGTGCAGTCCAACCTGCATTGTCGCTTGTTGTATTTCTTTCAATGATTTTGGCAAAATAATTCCACAAGTCGATTTCGTCTGTCTCAAAATTTACACAGGTATAGTTACAGATGTCCATAATTGGCAAAATTTATGAAATTTTGATTAAGAAGAATGTTTGTTAGTTTATATAATAATAGATTAATTGATTACTGCAGGCGATTGATAACGATTATTAAAATCAAAGTTGTGAGCTTGATACAAGCGCTTATCTCATTCTAAATACATTTGTGAGTAATGGGTAAATTATCCATTAGAAAAATTTCGTCTTTAATAAGTAATTTGCGAAGACATTCCAGAATACTGCAGCGTATATATAATAGAATTGATGTTTAAATCGAGCTTGCAACCTTGGTGTAAATAAACACGTGCAAGATTAACTTGGAATATTACATAGATAGTAACATTTAAGCTTAGTGAATTCTATTCACAGCAGTAACGAATTCTCATATGCAATCAGATTAAGACGTTTTATGAATAAATGATATCGTATTAACTCGTTTCTACAAGTAAATTTCTAGCAAAACTCCATGGATTAACTGAGTTTATGTGCATTGGAAATAAATGGCTAATATTATTCCATGAGTTATTGAAAAAATAAACAATAATTGATTGCGTCGAACAACATAACAAAAATACCGCCAGCCACAGTGCACTGACGCGTTTCGATCTTCCATGATTATCATCAGAGTACTACGGCAAACTGACTATCGAGAATCAAACCGCATTGAATATATACGGAAATCAATTTCAGATACGCGGCTCTCACCTCTAGCAGTCTCGCATACATTGAACTCGATTGGAAATGTCGACTGCACAATTTCTATGCAGTCACGAACATTAACTGTTTGCAGCTTTCGCCACATATACATATACAGACAATACAATTTAACAATAATTGATTGCGCGGGTGGTGGTAACAATTCTTTAAATCAAGTTTGCGAGCTTGAAGTAAACACCAATCCCATTGTATTTAACCAGTCGTCGAACAACATAACAAAACTACCGCCAACAACAAAGCACTGACGATTTCGACCATATATATATATATATATATATATATATATATATATATATATGTATATATATATAATTGCTAGTACAAATTGAGCATTGTATGGGATGGCAAAGATAATTCATTCGGTAGACAGGTGTCCCCCGGAACTTAAAAAATACTGTACAGAATTTTGCCGCGGACTGACAAATTTATTAATAACGAAAATTGTGTTTATATTAAGCCCGCAGCTTTGATTTATATAAGCATCATTTTTTTGGCAATCATATGCCATTTGGGTCACTAATAAAATTTGTATTTCCGAATTTAGAAAAAAATTATCCTAAAAGAATGATCAATGCTTCTTTTATTCTAGGTTTCAAAAAAAATGTTTCCCACCCTACAACTAAAAAAATTCTCATTCGAATGCTAATATCTTATTAATTTTTCAAGTTTATATTAAAGAAAATTACGAATAGGCTTTACCCTGGCACATACCTTTTTACACATTGAGCAAACATTATTCTTTAAATAAATATATGACAGATCTTTGAGATAATACTATATATTTCCTACTTGCACGTGGTTTTTGTAGAAGGAGTTGACGAATTATTGTAAATTTTGTTGTAATTGTATGTTGTCGCATTGTTCAGAATCTGGATCTTTGCTAATTAATGAACTTATTGATTTGCTGGGTTCAATATTTGTCTATGTGGAATTTAGTGTAATTCGTATTACCGCTTGAAATCAATTTTACAAGTTAAAGATAAGCACCAATTCAGTTGGATCTGCTCAGGCTTATAACATAACAAAACTACCGCCAGTCAAACGTACCCACGCATTTCGACCTTCTTTTGTCTAAATATTTACTTGACGGTACTTTTTTAAACCGGTTGATCTTAATTTCTGGTTGCGTTTTTTCATCTTTATAACCTATGTTGCAATGAGGGATCTTTGGTCCGATATGGTTTGGTGTTCTTTTTGTACCTAGCGTGTCAAGCAAGATTATTGATGAAGTTCTTCAATATCTAACAAAGATTCTAAGTCTTTTTGAAAATATCACTTTTGCGCGGCAAGAGATCTCTAACACTTACCGAAATAGTTCATTTCTTTATATATTTGTTATTATACTTTTAACAATCCACCGTCTATTCAAACTAATATGTGCACCACAAATTGACAATGTTTTGGTACAGTTAAAATGTTTAGTAGCTGGTCAGTTTTTATATTTTTGGTGGTCAGAATTTCCAAAACTTTTGAAGTACATTACAAAATACCCTTCACAAAATATAGTTTACGATTGACCATGAATGTATAGGGCAACATGTTTATTCAGCCAGTAAATTAAACCTCATATGTGAATGCATAATCAAATTCAACATTATCAGCAACATTAGCACAAAATCCATTCCGAGAGGCATAGCATAAAAATCATCAAGCAAATATATTATTAGTTAAGGAAAGACTTCCGACTTCATACATACTTGATAGAAAAAGTATGTTATTAAATACGCAAAAGGGCAACGTATTAACAATATGAACGAACAAGCAAAAGTATGATCAACATAAGCAAATACGCATATTCTCATCAATTTAGGGGAAATCGAAGCACAGTTAAGCAATAAATTTATTCGAAACTAATATCCAGGTTTCGTACAGCCCTACAACAAATAACGCCAATTCTTCATTCAGATGACGTTCATAGTACATTCTAAAAAACATTCATTCATTAATTTGGAAATCACGTATACTCAATGTGTAAATAAAATGGTGTGCAGTTACGTTCTGTTACGGTTGTTTCTTATTTAAAACACAAAATTAAATTCGCGCACTTCTATTCTGATGGTGTTCTATTTTAATTTGAATATTTCTGATTTTTAATTTGTTCCTTAAATTTTAAAGCTTAGTTTGCCCTTTAGCATTATTTTCTTTAAAGTTGCGCCAAAATGGAATACATTGAAATTTTGACAGGAAATAATGTATCAAAATATTTCTGACGTTGAATTGGTTAAACTTCAATTCCCAGTAGAAGTCTAAATTTACCAATGCTACACATATGTTGCATATCATATTTATAAACTTCATTACATTACAAATAAAAAACTTTTAGGCTTTTATTTAAAAAAAGTAAGAATTGTTAGAATAATTGAATTTAAATTTGTTATCTTCGTGACAAGAATAAAATTGTACTCAATTGTTTAAAATTTGCATTTTTCTTGCATAAGATCCGATGGATAAAGAAGGTAAAAATATGTTTTCTTTTCATTTCAATTATTCAAATAGGCTAAGGCCGTTGCTTACAAAACGGTATTTGGCTTAAATGAAGTTTCCAATTCTTGCGCCCACATTTTTTGGATAATTGTTATACCATACACGAATACATATTAAATCATATTTTAAACACGCTGCGCTATTTTAATTCTGAAGGATACTTCGATTGGCAGAATTCTCAATTTTTATAAAATCCATTCAGAGTACAAAATATATATATATATATATATATATATATATATATATATATATATATATAATTTTTTACATATATATACTTAAAGAGTTATCAATATGGATGAAGACGACCTATTAAATGAATTGCAGTTTAAACTTGAACCAGAACTTATTTTCGACTGACATGATGCAGATAATCATATTTCTGCTTTTATACTTAACTTTAATATGAACTTCCCTTCAGGTTTGGTGTCTGTTGTCCTGTGGAATTCAGAAGTAGCTATTTTGAAATTCTGGTCAAAGAGATTCTAAGTAGATTCCGAATGAAGGAAAGGTTAAACAAAATTATAAGTTGGTATATGACATTAAATTATATGTGATATCTGACACGATTGACACAGCGGATAGAGTCTCAGACTACGATGAAATTGTGCCCGAGCTCGAGTCCGGTAAGCAGCAGGTTCTAGACGTACTTGAAGAGTTTCAATTAAAGACATATAACCAAAATCCTGCCGTTAGACTTAAAATCAACAAAACTTCCACAAGTTTCATGGAGCCTGTTGTATAATGTCAAACGGAGGCTGGCTAGTTCAAACTTCAACTATTAATTAATTCTAAATAATTACATCTAAAGTAAAATCTAACCATAGTCATAAGTTGATATATTACTTTATATTGCGTGTAGTATGCGTCATTTGTGGCGCAATGAATAGATTCTCTGACTGCGAAGGAAATGCGCCCTTGTTTGCGACCCGTCCGCGGTAAATTTGTATTAGAAATTTAAATCCCAATGGGAAAATACCGGTCAACCTGACGAACTGTTTTTGCTACCTGATGCAATCTGTATTTTAACTTGAATAACATAAACTATAGTAAATTTTTGTGGGAAAATTATTTCCTCCTATTTCTGAAATGTATAGTACCCTCTTAAAAGTAAACTAAACTGAAAATTAAAATTGAAATAGGGTTTAAAATAGCGAAAAACATAATAATTTATATGTATCAATTTCAACGGAATCTAAATATCCGAACAATTTTTTGCTGAATGTATAATTCGAGTGACAATTTATTGTGATAAAGGGATCTATATATTACTACCTCGTTTCGTTGTTTCATCAATTGAATACCTATGCCGAGTTTTAATAATATGCTTCAGAATTGCAGATTTAAATCCTAAATCGATTATACACACTCCCTTAATTTGGATCGTCTTCTCAATATGAACTGGTAGTGGAATGGCTAATTGGCCAATGTAAATTGATTATCATGAACAGAATAGGCAGCTTTATTTTGGTGGTAACAGTCAATACAATGTCCTTTATAAAACGTTGAGTTTACCTGCGTTTTATGTAACTATTAACGCTGATTTAATTTTCGTTTTATCTGTACGAGAAACAGCGTCTTCTTAAATTTAGTGTTATTAAACATTTCCTCCTTGTCTAAACTTGCATTTTTTGTGTATTTTTAAACATTCTCTTTGATAAGTGAGTGTTTCAATTTATCATAACAAATAGTGTTCGTTCAATTTTGTTGTTATATAATTTTCGTCAGATTTCTAATCGGGATAAACTAGTTTTCCAGTTCTCACAAAGCAACCACGAAAGTTTTACAATTTAATTAGTGTATAAACAGTTAGATTCCTATACAACGTAGCTTTCAATTACTGTAATTATTTTTTCCAGGACATATTGTGACAGTATATTGCTGTACAAATCGTTTTGTGGCATAAAACTGATTATTTGTCAAATCTCGGTGAAACATTGTATAAAAATTTACTATTGCTACCTGCGTTTAATAAAAATTAATTGTCATCAACTCAATGAGCATATTAAAAACATTTCTGATGTGTTCGTTTGTGACGCATTTCCAAGGTTGCATAGAAAAATCACCAATAACATCGGAGCATTTACTTGTTTATGTATTATTTATTTAATACTAAAATGTATATCATTCCGGTCTGGCCTGAGAACATTAAGGATAGTATGATGTCGTCTACCACCGGAACCGTTGGGTTAATATTATCTCAATGAATTTTCAAACAAATATGTGTACTCGAAAAGTTCCACTCTTCTATTGAAACACTTACTTCTTGAATTTCTTTTACGAAATGAAGCAAATCAGATATTGCAAAACGTCAGAGCAGTGCAAAGATTGAAGAACTGCTCACAGACACTATTGTCTCATAGGACAACAGTTTTTATATGTTATAGTTAGCCCATACATTGTCTGTGTAAATGATTAAATGTGTCAAAGTTTTATTAATTAATCCATCAACATCTATTATCGTAATTTCATTAATTAATTTCCCTTCAAAATTGTCTATTTTATCGTGTGTTCCTACTAAATGCTCAAAGGATGTTGCATCACTTATAAGTTTCTTCATCTTTTGTTTACAATTTTATGTAACTCTATTACTAGGTATTTATTTTTATCAGAATTAATATCTTCTTGACTGCATTTATGCTTACTAGTTTTAGTACATTTGAATGTTTTCTAATCAAGGCATGATAATTTGCACATTCAGAAGAATTTAGAAGTACTTGGTGATCAACCTGAGTAGAGATGCAGTGTATATCCAATAATCTGTTATAGATATTAAAGTAATGTTTAACGTGTTAACTGTACTTGAATACCAATTGTGTATTTGTAGTTTTATCAAGTTTAGTTTTTACGCATTTGTAAGATTTAAACTGAAAATAAATGGATTTTGTATATATTGTTCGTGTTGTCATTGAATTGCATACGGATGAAAACGGAATACATCATTTAAGCAGGAATTGTATTCCTATTATAAAAATTCTTAAAAGTGGCCTAGGTAGCTACATGTTCATATCGAAACCATAATGATTTAATTCAGAGTCTTGCGTCTTAACTTTTATTACATGGAGATAGTATATTGCATTCAGTTGACAATTTATTTCTATTCTATCTCGCTGTGTTTACCTGCTCTCCACGTTCGATGATGTTTTGTTCAACAAGATATTTCACCGAGCACTATTTAATGTTTATTTATAGAATGGATACAAGGACAACTTATTAATTAATTAAATTAAATCATATAAATAATAAAGATAGGATTTATTTATATGTACATCTATATACATATTAAATGTAGTTGTATCCCAAGTATAATCACTACCATAAGAGAGCTTCTGAGATGCCTAGCTCGGATAATCCATATATGCGGTATGATCATCTAATTTAGAACAACTAAATCCCTCAGAATTATTAATTAAACTAGATTTCTCAGATCCAACTTCTAATTGCTCTGTATCCTCAATATTTTCTAAACCAGTCATAATATTAGAATAAGATTTCTTGCAATATAGATATTATACCAATAAGTGTGCTCACACAAATACGCTGATATCCGCAGATGACAGATCGATATGGTGGTGATCTTGGAAACAAATATCCACGTTAATTGTTAACTACTATTTGTTGCGGAGAACTAATATATATACAAGTATATAATAGGTGTTGCGAACCTAGTAACAAATTAGTTCAGTTGTGACCAGAAGGATAAACCAAAGGCAGCATGAACGGAAAGTATAATCTCATGCACATTCGTTTCGTGCTTACCGGCGACTCATATCGTAGGAGCCGGTATTACGACCTTTAACCACTATATATTTGGGTGAGGAATGTGGGATAATAGGACGGTACAATCTGAAGACACCTATTGTCAACGATGTCTTTGGTGTATTTAGCTTGTCTTATATAGATCAACCTGTTACTTGATATACTAACCCGAATATATAATATGCAGTATGTATTTTGAACCTTGTGGATTGAGAACGCTTGTTGAACCATAAAAAGTTGCTTCATCAGCCTATAGCTGCCCCGTATTTATAATTTACCTTCTACACTGCAGGTCCATTCCCGTCTACCCAATCCGATTAGAAAGATTGTCCCAATCTCAGTTAGGAAGACAAGACCCGGTCAAGACCTTACTAGTAGGGTTTGGAAACTGGAACAAAATAGTTCTTGAAAAGCTAAAATTAACTGAAAGAAGATTAGGTTATTAGTTCCCCATATAGACCGATTTCGAAGATAATTGCTACTAAATTGCCCATCTTCTATTTGGCAACGATGCACTTGCACCACACAGCCTTCTGCAATTCACGTCGACATGACATGAACAACTCAATTGATTCATCTTTTGTGCAGGTGTGGCGCTTTGTTCTTTGTGTAACGGACTCATGCTTTGGCTTCCGCCAGCGTTAACCGATGTCGCGACGGTTTCATCCGTCAACTTAAAGCTGAAAAAACACTGTTTTTACTTCCAATGTAGTCGTTAACGTCTGGTTAATTACCACACGTTGTTTCATCATCCTATAGTAGACTCGTACAATGGAGATCCTTCTATATTTTAGGCCAAACTGCGTCTAACAAATCTAATTAGAAAGACTGCTCCGTTTCCAATGAGAAGACATTACAAATGAGTTATGCTTTGGTAATAAGATTTAGAGTCTGGAAATGGGCAAAACTATAGTGGCATAAATAGCTGCACTGTAAAATTATTTTGAAAATAAATTAGTAAAATTGTATTAACATTTATAAAGCCTATGCATTAGGTGGGAAAAACAAAGCAAAAATCTACTGTTAATCAACAGATCTGAGAAATATTGATGGAATAGTTTCAATGTGCAATCAATCTATTATCACACAAAATATATACACATAGAAAAAGCTAAATAGGAAATAATTAGCAATGGCGTTTAAATAAAAACGGAATATTTTACATGAAAGCAATCAACCGGTTTCGCATTCAGTCAGCTACGCATCAGCACTAATATACACCAATTCAGCTGGACAGTCATTTGCCTAGTCGCACTATTTCACCTTTAACGCATAAAACGCTATGCTTTCTATTGGAATTTATAAAAGCTATATTTCTATATACGAAATATATATATGAAAATGACACAGCGCGCAAGAAAGGCCGCCGATAGCTCTGAAGCGCACCACCAGCGAGTGATGGCTGAACTTGTGGCACGCTACTTGATGGACAGGCAGCGACGCTCGGATGCTCAAGGCATTATGGAAGATGACCTTAACGATATTAAGGCCGACATCAGCGCATTTCGATATGATTTATTGGAAATTCTACAATTGAACGGCATGAAAACACCGAACAAGCAGAAGTACAGTAAGTTGTCCACAATTTTTACTTGAAATGTGTCCCAGTTTCGATAGGATTTTTGGTTTACAATTTGTTTTTCGGGCATTACAGCTAAAAATTGACATACTTTCTATAATATTGGTATTCTAAATATATTAGGTATAGTGTAGCTAGTAATAATTAAGTCAAATAGGACCAGAGGTACATGCCAGAGTCAGCACGATCAAAGTACATGGCCTTATGTACACATGCGTTTCGTGCTTACTATCGACTTATCAGAAGAAGACACACCTATACCGAGATTCCACTAGTCACTTGGTCAATATGTGTACGACAGTTTTAAGGTGCAATCACCTATGTGTTTGCGTAACCAAGCAGTAAAAGTTACAACTCCAAAGAAAGCCTTCGGCAATGCGACTTCACAACCAAATAATTTTAAATAGTATATAGCGTATGTATAAAGCGTACGAACACCATTGTTTTAGAGATTGCTAATTTTAACCAAAATTAGGATGAACAACATTTTCAGAACACATATTAATACAACAAGGCTTCGATGTATGTCATGATGTTGGTATTATGTACTGACTCGAAAACCAAAGTTTTGACTCTATGCACTTATTCGACAACCATAGTTTTGGCATCAGTTTTCGACTCGACAAACATAGTGTTATTACACTTTACAGGCACGGTATAATATATATATATATATATATATATATATATAGAGAGAGAGAGAGAGAGAGAGAGAGATAGAGGCATCATCGCCAATGAGATTGTACAAAGTTGGCTCTACTACCGCTTGATTACAAATTCGCATCGGCGATCCTACCGTCCAATCTTCGTGCATTTCTTACCAAAACGTATGGTGGGTGCAACAAATGAGCCGGCATTAAGCACGAACCGATTTATAAATGACATTGTACATTTGGTTATTCTGACGTATGCATTTTGTTTCTATTTAAACTAATATATTACGTTTTATACATTGCCCAAAATGTTATTTCCTATATTTTATTATTTTCCATAAAGAATATTTAATTGATATACTATTAAAGGATGGGAAAATCTGAGAGTACAAAATACTTCATGCTTAACTGCACACTCCTCTATATTTTCTGCAATTAATCACCGAAATAAAATCGATATTGGTGCGTAATAAATCTGTAATTTGCTTATAATATTATTATAATGTAGCTGAGAAATGAGAACTGTATAAACCATTCTCTATATTATATTACAGAAAATCTTGGCAAACATTTTAACAATTAAGTTATTTGTAAAATATATTAATGGCCCAATTTAGAACAAACAATTATTTTATTTATATAATTGAACGTCCATTGGTTGCGCGGGCGGTGATAACAAATATTATAATCAAGGTTGCGGTCTTGAAATAAACACCTGGCCCTTTAATTAATTACATATGCCAGTATAAACTGAGAATTGTAGAGTGTAGCAAAGGCAATTCATCCAGTAGACCAGTTTCGTCCTTTTTGAGAACTCATCATGTACTGACCAGAATTTGCTGCGGACAGGGCTCGAACCTGGGCACTTCTGCTTTGGAATCTGGTGCTCTAACCACACAATTTCAGTTATCTACTAACTAATGTAACTTGGTTAGTTTATTTTTTCATTAGGTGGAGCTCATATGGCATCCATTTAGACCCCCAGTTCCAACAAACCATACCAAATCTGTCATTACTGAAAAGGTACCCCATTAAATAGGGATGTGTTATCTAAATGAAAATTTATAAAATTAAACGGACATTGGTTGCGCGAGCGGTGACAAAAATTATTATAATCAAGGTTGCGGTCTCCATATAAGCCCATGACCTATTAATTGCTTACATATGTCTGTATAAACGAAGAATCGTAGTGTGCGACATGGTGGCTCTGTGGTTAGAGCACCAGATTCCGAAGCAGACGTGCCCAGGTTCGAGCCCTGTCCGCAGCAATTTCCGGTCAGTTCATTATGAGATCCCAATAAGGACGAAATTGGTCTAGTGGATGAATTTCCTTTTCTAAACTATACATATATATTCTGACATATGTAAGTAATTAATGGGTCAGGTGCTTATATCAATATTGCAACCTTGATTATAATAATTATTAATTCAGTTTCTTATTTGAATGTATTCATATTGCTAAATTCAAGAAGCAAACTATAATATTTTCCAATTTAAACACAAATTTTGAAAATTAAAAACCAGATTTTGATTTTATCGTTTTATGTAAAGGAAATAAACCGAGACATCATATCAGGATTGTTGCTATTGACTAAATAATTAACAATGAATAGATTCTCAATTTTCTATCAACGCAAATTATTTAGTAAACGTGATGATTGTTTAAATAAATATATATATGTGTATAGAACTGTTTATTTGAAAATAACATATAAACGAATATTTTTTTATTTAAGTTTCTATACAACTAACTTAAGGTAACTGTACTTGACAACTAATTTTTCTAATTTATTATTTTAAAAACACTTAAAATTCTAATTAAAACAATATTTTGGCATTTCAGAGAAACAACAAAAAAAATTTTGTAGAAAGATTTATAATTATTTCTAATATTATTAATATACATATTTTAATCATAAAAATAAATAATACTTCAATTATTTGAAAATTCGACACCAAAAGCATTTAGTAGTGCCAGAGTATAAAGTAGTTATGTAACAGGTAAGACATAAATTAATGACAGTCGTTAGATATTTGAAAGCGAACTTAGCTATAATAAACCTATAAACTTAACGAGTAAACTGTTCTCTATGATAATGCACAATTTAATATTTTAAAATGCTAATTAGTTTTTTAGAGACTTCAATATCACCATTATTTAACCAATTGAAAAGTACAAAAAAGAAAAATTTGTTATGAAGCGAAAAGGAAAGTGCAAATTGAAATACATCTGACTTAGGCAGGTATGTATATATATAATAAAACAAGAGGTAATATGTCATTCACACACTATGCAACTGCAATAGTTAACAAACTATAATAGTATAGTGTAAGGTATTGAATTATTTACCTAATATAAATATGTTGGTTCAACTTTGTACTCTAAAAACAATAATCCAAAAAACACCAAACAGTTATGAAAAGAGACCATTGAGAAACGATTTTGCGCAAATGGTGAACCTGTTTTCATTTCACTAATTAATTAATAGTATAAACATGTGTTTCACCTGAATCCCACGTTAACTGTTCTCTACGAATTTGGCACCCATTATCTGCTTCTACAATTTGACGATCAGTAAGCATGAAGCCCATGCGTCAGCATAATTGTACCTTTTTAGTACCACATATGACATATACTTCTTATTCCATATAATTTAACGTATTCATTTGTACGCTATGACTTGTTTAAAAGTCATTTTGTAGCAATTACGATAAATTTACCACAATGTATCGCAATGACGCCTAGGAACAAACACAGTACTTTGGTTATTGCTGATTTTTTTAGGAATGATGATGGCATTGCTGACGATGATATTGCTTATTTTATTTTGGATCTGTTGCCTGCATACATTCTTTGCACAATAAAATGTAAACGCTCCTGAATTTCGACGAAACGCGGAAATTTAATCATTTACATTTGCCCGCCTTTTGAGGTGTAAAATAAGTTTCATAAAAATTAGCTATCGAGTTAAATAGTTAATTTCCCATATTTATTTGAAATTGAAATTTATAAATACAGCCATATAAGTTAGAAAGTGATTTTCAAAAAAAATAATTTCTTTAAAATTTTATTTATTTGATCGAATTTCGGACGCACTCAAATTTGAAACTAAACTATTTGTGGCATTTCTGGTCTACACAAGGTAAATGCACACGAATTCTGCATACGCGCAAGAATTTATTGTCTTTACATCGTTTGTTATACATCTATCAGTGCTACCTGAGAAGAAATGCTCAAAAATCGAATCGAAATATAATAAATATGAATGCATTTTAATTGCCGTTTATCTGGGTTAAACATCGAAATTTTTTATTCTTAGGAATAAATATGCCTTATATAATTTGGGTCATGCAGGGTCAACGATCAATTGATATGATTCAACAATCAATGGGATTTAACCTTCAACGCTAGTAGCTTGATATTATTGATTTCGAATAAATTCCAGAAAAGAATCCGCTCAAGCGCTGCCACTTCGCAGGTTTTCTTACATGAAGTGGAATATTTTTTATTGCATTTTCTACAAGGATTAAAAACTTTTCCTTCATACTTGCTAATATTCTTCGTTTGAACTCCTTACTTTTGTTTGTGTATTAAGTTGAAATTGAGAATTAAATTCCCCTTCCTGCACAATCCTTTAAATGTCGATAACAGTTGTGTTTAACTTAGGTTTTTTGCAAAAGTTTAAACTGGCAAAATGAATTTAACCGAGTCACTGATTGGAAAGAAGTAGCTAAAATGTTATATTGCACATACCATTTTGTTGCAAATTATGAATGCTCCAGCCAGTCATATTTGTTAGTGTTAAAAAGTTCTAGGATAAAATTGTTTGCTGGCAGTTACTTTGTCTACTCTAACGCAGTTTCTTTGCGCGGCATTTTTTGCTGCGTTAATTTCTGGGGCAATTTAAAATTCCATTCTTTTCGCATAATCTATTCTTTAAAAAATTCTTTTGCATCTTGGCGCCAAATAGGCTTTAAATTAATATCCACCAGTTTGATTAATTTTCACCGTGTTGTAAGGAGAAATGGGTTTATTTCAATCTCAATTAACAGAAATACGTCAGTCAGTGTTTGATTTACGTACCATTGTGTCAATGACATCCTGTCAGAACATAGTCGTAGAATCGATGATATCAGATTAAGCAGATTTTTCACCTTTCCCTAAGATATGCTAGTAGTTGTGCAGTGGAGGAATGAAAATTTCTTGCAGTAAAAACTATATTTTATAAATTACGTTTATCAAGATTTATTTTATTATCACCTATCGTTCAATCTGCAGAGCTGGTCGTCATGACATGCACCGGCTAATTAATGAAAATTAAAATTAACCAAATTGCACTTACGTTTGGTTGCAAATTTTTTTCCGTCTGTCTTTATAAAACACCTAAGTTTGTGACGGTTTTTGCATATATTATCTTCTTTCTCAATTAGTATAATCATTAGGTTGCTGCGCTAGGCATAATTCGTTTATTTTGTTCTTACCAGACTGATCTAAATTATTTAAATGTTGCAAAAATTCTGATTACATATTTTTTACAATTCCATTGTTTATAACAAAAACGGAGTATGGCATATACTGGATAATTTTGATTTTTAAACGCAACGTTTTAGCTAGTTTAAGATGAGTTGGAGGATAATCCGAGAAAATATGAGGCACAAATGTAACACAATAAGTAAGTAACATGGAGAAAAAAGAAGATAACTGAATTATTGTTAAAAGTGCAAGTTAAAATGCTTGTTCCGTGATCAAATAAATTCTTCTGCTGAACGAAGCAGACAGATTCCTGTATATTGTTTAATATGGATATATCAAGAACACAAACTGCAGTCACTACACCAAATACGTCCAGTATTTTGACGATAGACATACAATGATGTGGGGTTTGGAGTAGGCATTCGGAAAAACTGAAATGAATTCTGTTTACATTATATTTCGCACCCAGCAGTTTTGTTAAGAATAATGGCTAAGAGACTAATTTAAGTACACAGTCACAGTTAAAATTAGCATTAATGGAAATATGCTGAATGACATAAGTAGTACATTTGAAACTTTTATGCTTCTCTCAATTGGTGAAGCAGACGACAATTGAGCGATTATCTGGCAGTCTAAACCGTAACCCAATTATTAAATGTACTGAAAAGTCCCTTAACCACGTAGATAACGGAAAGTTGAGGGCAATTTTCACTTAAAATAACGTTACTCTATAATTATTGCAGTTTAACACTAGGACGAAAGTGCAGGTTGCTTGAAAAGAGGAACTATTGGTTTGTCACATATTCGCGAAGCCCATCGCTGGACGTCGAAATGCCATGATGATGACTTTTTTAAGACTCCAGCGGAATCCAAAATTTAGACACATCATTAGATGCTTAGATTCATAAAATAAACACCTTTTTCTGTATTTCGAGAGTATTGTTTTAAATTTTGTCTACTCTCCTTATGATCGTTGTTCAATTTTTTCGCCATTTTGCATGTTTCGTTTACAAACAGCAGAATCGTATTCTGGATGTCGTCTAATTGCAATTCTGTTGTTTTATTGACAATTAAGGTTATTGAGTTGAATTTATTTGAGGAACCATGGCACTGGACCATTTCTAAAAACTGTTAAGTGTAGTCAATGTCGTATGAAGTATGACTCTTTTATTAGAAGAACTATAGTTATTCTAAATTTGAACTATTTTGTGGCCCCAACTATTAACCTGTTTGGCATAAGATACATTCCGTTTTACAGGAATCTGTATTTTTTACCATGCACTGTATATTTGAGGTGTGCCTTCTGAATTTGTAATCTCACCTCTAAGTGATTTTAGCAGGCTAATAGAAAATTCCTGGAAATATCGGAAAAATTCATCATAAACTCGGCCTCCAAATTTAATAATATGGAAATACGTAATCAATTTTTAAAAGTTTCTGTTTTATTTCGTAATTCTTGCTCTAGTTGAGCTCTATAAACATTCTGATCTGCCACCTCATCTTATTTGCATTCAAGTGTGTGATATTAATTATATGTAATAAATTGCCCCAATTAGGACCAGAAGGATATTTCAAATTTAAAGTGTATAAAGTGTAGCTTTATGTACACATGAGTTCGAGGCTTCCTGGCTGCGACACTCCGCCATACACCCACTTTACAGTTGATAAAATAATGTAAGACACTATGAAATTATTTGTTTCTTGATAAGTAATATCTAATCCATATTTGCATAAATGAAAGCTCACCAAATGAAAAAAAATGTTATTTTTGTGACATTTTCTGAATAAAATAGTTCATTTAAATTAATAATAAATACGCAATGACACTTTAAACTGGTAATTATGTTTTAAGGATATTCAACATGTAACTGATGTTCATCTTTTCAATACTCAAAGAAAGGAACGTAGCCTTATGATAAACGAAGTCTTTACAAAGCAACGTAAACGCTTACTTCAATTTTGCCACGTCTTAATGTGCACTTTCGATTGGCTAAGCACAAAATTTTCCAAAGAGTGCCTAACTTGTGTTGCAACGTTTTACTTAACTTTTGACTTATTGCAGAGAATCAAAGTAGACGCGTGGTGAAAGTGAGCACACGGCGAAAAAAGAACGGTTAGCTAAGTTAAATGAGTGTTAGATTTTGGTGTGAATGGAGCACCATACTCACAATTTTCACAACAGACAATTTTCCACCAGTATATTAAAACTGATTTTCTTCCCATGCAAATTAAGTAAGCCGTTGTAAAGTCCATCCCCTCCTCAACGTGGTACGACGGTGTCAACCATGTCTCGATGGCCGATCGTACATGGGCTAACGGTGGTGTCACCAGGGCGTGGTGGATTTCCGACCGGCAATCGGATCTTCTATAAAATACCACATGAGCCCGACGACGGCACCATGACTCGGCGTGTGTTCCCCGCCACAAAAGGGTTCAACAGCCACAGGATTACATGGACTCCCGGACAGTACCCCGTACTTCCGAATGGCGAATGAGCTCTCAACAGCCACCGGCAACCATGCAATTTACTGCTGCCTTGCAGACTGCGCTTGGATGTGCAAAGGCTAGAGGTGCGTCCTCGATCAAAATGCCGAGTGGTGAGGGGACACCACTTGTACCAAATTCCCAAGAAACTCCATGAAATTGGAGCCGCAGTAAAGTAAAGTAAAGTAAAGTAAATTAAGTAAGGGCACTCAAAGTCATTTTCTGACTGTAAAAGCACAATTGGTTCCTCTTTTTATAGGGGAATTGATGATATTGGTCGAAAGCGTCCGTTAGATAGTATGGTTGAACCACAGAATGTTGTTAACATGTATCAGCCTTACTGCTTTTAATCAGAAATTTCCCATCATGCAATTCATGCGTACTGCTTAGTCAAATGCGAATTTGCGACTTTAAGTGATCCAATGACATTATCACTTCTCTTCAAGTAAGTAATGTTTATTGTTTAGGCAAATGCAAATCTCGACTTCATTTGAGCCAATGACTGTATCACTTCTCATCAAGTAGTTGATGTTTACAGTTCAGTCAAATACAAAATCGTAACGTTGCATGAGCCAATTACTCTATCAAATCCATCAAGCAAGTAATGCTTATTGCTCAGTCAAATGGAAAATCGCTACTGTACATGATTCAATGACTGTACTATTTCCCATTAAGCAATTAATGTTAAGAGCTTTGTCAAATCTGAAATCGCGACTTCGCGCGGACTAATTCCAGTTTCACTTCCCATCTAGCAAGTAATATCCCTAGCTCGGTCAAATGCGGAATCGCGATTCCAGGTGAACCAATGACTGTACAATTTCTGATCATGCAATTAATCTTTACTGCTTAGTCAAATGCGAAATCTCAACTCCATATTAGCCAATAGCTCTATCATTTTCCATCAAGTAATTCATGTTTTATGATCAGTGAAATGCAAAATCGCGACTTTACGTTGGCCAATGACTTTATTACATCCCTTTAAGCAAGTAGAGTTTACTGCTGAGTCAAACTTCAAATTGCGACTTCATGCAAATTAATGACTGTATCGCTTCTCATCGAGTAAGTGATATTTACTGTTTTGGTAAACTCAAAACGGCGACCTCATTTGAGCCAATGACACTTCTCCTCAAGTACGTAATGTTTACTGTTTAAGCAAATTCAAATCTCGACTTCACTTGAGCCAATGAATTTATCACCTGCCATCAAGTAATTGGTGTTTACAGCTCAGGCAAATGCGAAGTCGTACATTTTCATTAGCCAATTACTATATCACATCCCATCAAGGAAGTAATGTTTACTGCTCAGTCAAATGCAAAATAGCCACTTTACATGATCCAAGGACTGTACTATTTCCCATTAAGCAATTAATATTTAGAGCTCAGTCAAATGCAAAGTCTCAACGATGCGTAATACAATGACAGTATCACTTCCCATCAAGCAAGAAATGTTCACTGTTCGGTTAAATACGAAATCAAGACTTCACGTGAACGAAAGAAAATATCACGTCTCATTAATTACTGCTCATTCAAATGCAAAATCGCGAATTTTCGTGGGCCCATGATTATATAACATCCCTTTAAGCAAGTAATTTTTCTGCACGGTCGAACGCGAAATCATGACTTCATGCAAGTCGATGACTGTATCGCTTCCCATCAAGCAGTAAAATTCGAAACCGCGACTTTATATAATACAATGACTGTATCACCTTAGCACCAGGCAGGACGATATTGCCATTAGCTAGCAACCGATCGTCTTAATTATTAAATTGAGTACTTGAAGACTAGACTAGCATTTAACTGGATAATGTTCTGAAAGTTAAAAAAATTAGAACTTTCGTATTATGTGACGTTTTAGTCAAATTCAGACCTTTAAAATAACAAAATTATTTTTGTTTATTTGTACAAATTTCCGTACTATTTAAAAATTATTTATATAAACAAAAACGCAAAGTTATATATTATCGGTTGAAATAAAATAAAGTATGCTTGAAATGATACCTGCCTTCACAGAGAATGACGGCTCCGAACAACTTTTGACTGTCCAAATATAGGCCAATTGTAATCAATATTTGCATCTGCAAGTTAATTTATAACACTTACCAATTGAATTTTCATAAAGTTGCTTATTTATGTGAATGCATTCATTTCGGAAAAAAGACTAATTGATTTAAGTCTCCTAATACACTGAGCTTATTCAGTATTCAAAGCATTTTGGCCCATTTAGATTTTCAAAAAAACGCATGGTAATTTGGTCATAATTCCACTATCACGCACTTATTAATTCGATCTATTTAACGTTATAGTTTTATCGTTAAATGTGCATGTAATCACATGGATGATATTTAGTTAATAATGCTAATTAATTTGGCAAGAAAGGTAAAGTTTTAAATTTGGTCAGATTGCCAACATTTAAATCAAAATTACCAAACGATTAATGCTATTTCTATCCCATCATCTTTCCCTCGAGAACGCTGCATAAATTTATCAAGTAAACGGGAAATTGTTTCTTCTTTAGAATTCATCCAGTCATTTCGGTCGAACTTAAATGGCGATTAACTTAAATTAATTCAGCCGCGTGCCTGCATATTTTTGAAAACGAGATTAAATTGTCATAGTTCATTTAAGAAAGAACTGTTTCTGGTTTTCCTACTAATTTCTTGCTAAATATTTACTTAACAATCAAGATTACTGAATGCAGTTGCTCTACGGTGAAATTAAGCGGCAAGCTTTCAAATGTTTACCGGTTTCATTATTTGCCTGGCGAATTCAGTGATTACAGATAGTGTGTTAAGAATCTAGTAACTGCCGATTTATTTATAGTATCTTAATGAATTACTTAATGAGAAATTAAATTATTACATCTTCTTAAAATGTTTAAAACGGTTGCTGTTCATGAGATTCATATGTTACAAAATAGCCGAAATAAGAAACTGTTCAAGCATAAATAAAATAAATTAATTTCGTTCCGCATACTTGTACAAGTAGTGCCACGACAATAATATTGATTTATTGCAGATATTTTCATAATTATTTTTATTTAGTTAAAACAAAAAAATGTTACACGATAAATTATCATTGATTATACAACAGAAGGCAACAAAGATATAAATCAAGCTTTCCAAAGTGAAATGACCAAAGCTCCTTCTTTTTCTAAATACACGTAATAACTATGATTTTCTCAGTAGAAGAAAATGACCTTTGGGCTTTTATCGAACCCGATTCCCGCTACTTAGACAAAGTTAGGCGTATGTGCTACACCGGTTATGGGGTGTGTCTTGCAGGAATATTTCATCTGTTATAATATTGATTTGGTGCCTATCTCATGATTTAAATATAAATCCCTTATTGAGTTTTGTCATTTATATTATGTATAAAACTAAAATAAGATGCACAAATTCATATGTTTTTACCTTATAACAGATGTGTTTAAAGAAGTAAATTAGGGACGTGCATAGATCCACATTGAGCATACACATTTAACGAGCCATCTCCTTTAATGACAGTCTGGGGATGTATTTGGGGATTATTATGTACATATGAGGCATACATGAATCCAACTGCAGAATATACTCACTTTGATATATATATATATATATATATATATATATATATATATATATATATATATATATTGAAAACTGCATTAAACGCAGATCTTTTACTATTAAAAGATGTGTTGCTTAACTCTAAACCAATCGTTTACGTGTCTGATTCAAGACCTTGGAAATTATTACTTCTAATTAATGTCAAATGGTGACCAATCTCATGATAAAACGCATGTACTATTTCATGCAATACCTAATCAAATATATTCATGTATAAATTGAAACGGTAATATTTTGAAAATTATGGCTAGTTTGGCTCACGTAAAAAGTTTGAATGCAAAAATTAACTAAAATATTATTGTTTACCTCAATTCGACTAACTTAATCTAATTCTGAATATAATTTTTATTAGCGTCACTAATCCTACACAATTTATTGGTCCCAGCAACAAATACACCATATTATAATCAGAAAAAAACTATGAAATTTTAATTTCATCACTTATTATTTATTTATTAATTGATTTATTCAGCACAATAGCGACTAATTACTCCAATAGGAAATTTTATTATTTGAATATAGATAGTTTTTTTTTCAATTTGTTTCGAAATATCAAAAATATTTTAAATATCTTTACCCAGAATTTAAAATTGAAACTAGTAGTCCATCTCACGGTTAACACTGCATACATAACACGTATTACATTTGTGAGAATGAAATATTTGCCACGATTAAGCGATATAAAATTCTCATTATTTATTAATCTAGTTACATTTTAAACATACTGGCAGAAAAGACTGAAACGTCTATGACAATTTCAAACAAATTCTGTTTTCCGATCACTATAGCGTATATTTTATATGATATAGACGTATTTTGCTTGCTAAAGCAGTAACGGTTTCCAGTTCTCTTTATAGTGACGTCTTCAGTAACTGTTTTCTTTAATACCTAATTAGATATGGTTAAAGATAGATTTAAAGTAGTAATTTTTAGTTTATTGAGATACAGCAATGAAAAGAATACTCATGAACAGTTTAAATCTAGCTTAATAAACTATAGCTAAATATACCACCAGAAAAGGAAAGCTTCTTATTTTAGCACAATTCGTGGCCTTCCTTTTCATAAATTAGTTTAGTTTTAAAGTTCAAAAGCTGAATCATGAATGTGCCGTGGGATTCTTAGCGGCTATCACAAAATCTTTACAGTTTGTGTTGGTTTGTACACACATAACTGGTTTCTCTAGTCTTGACATACAATTCACCTTGTAAAAGATATTGTTCCGTGTAGAATTTTTATAATGTTTTACTACAAACTTTTCTGCCGTCAAGCCGAAAGTGAAAAGCGGACTTTCTTTAGCAAAATTGAACATGGGTGTAAAATCGAATAAAAATTACTTGTCCGGTAAAAAACTACCTGTGGAATACGGAAGACCTACTTCATTAATGCGATAACCATTCTTAACAGATTATTACATTAAAGTCAATATTTAACCCACCATTTTTCTAATGCCTATTAAGCGCGCTAACTTAATAATAATTGATTGCGCGGGTGGTGGTATCAATTCTTTAAATCAAGTTTGCGAGCTTGAATTATTTAACCAGTCGAGGAACAACATAACAAAACTACCACCAGCCGCGACGCACTGTCGCGTTTCGACCTTCCTCAATAGTCAGTTTGCCGTCGTACAATGATGATGATCATGGACGATCGAAACGCGTCAGTGCCTTGAGGCTGGTGGTAGTTATGTTATGTTGTTCGACGACTGGTTAAGTATAATGGAATTGGTGTTTACTTCAAGCTCGTAAACTTGATTTAAAGAAATATTAAGCGCGCTTTCAATCATTTTTGTGTAAAATGCCATACATCTAATATTTACCGGTTTTAACTCGGATTAATGCATAAATATATGTCAAAAGCGCTCAAGTAAAAAAGTCATATTTATTATCTTATAGAAAGAAAATTATGACTGTTACATTTTTATTCTTGCAACGTTAAATATAAATTTTGACAATACATCTTTGTAATCCAAATTATTAATATACAAAAAATGGTTGAACTGAGAATTATCCATGAGACTTAATTTGTCTTCTGGATTAAACTTCTCCATTTTACTATGTTATCCATTGTTTTAATGCTGATAACTTAAAATGGCTTTTCAATCCGCCTACCTTGTTAAACTGTGTTGCATAATACAGACAATAATAGGTCAAAAGGCGGTACAAACGGAGCAGCCGGTTTTGACTTCACTACTCTTATTCCAGATTCAATTGTGGATGGTAAATTTGTTTCTGACATCCAATCCACTTCGGTGAATGCAGGTAATAAAGCAGAAGCAAAACGGTTTGATGAAAGTAACCGTTCACGTTCAGCTGTTGTGCAGTCAAATCAGGAAGTAAGTTATCAACTAGGATTACATGAAATGAACGACAGTTTTCTGCCTCAAAATGCAACAGGTGAACTGCTAAGATAAACTTCAAAAACATATTTTTCAACCGAATTAAATCGGTGACTACATTTGTGATACAACTGCGCTAATATTTCTCTCTATGATGCAGTTTTATTGATTTAGTAGGACTAAAGAATAATCACTGTTCTGTCTCAGAAATTCTGTAAGTCCTGGGTTTTCCGACTTAACTAAACAATAAATTAATTAAATGGCTAAACTAGTCTGCTTTTGTTTGTTAAATTTATGTCACTTTACGAAATGACGTAATTGTTTAATCATGTTTAACAATTTCGTATTTTATTGGTCTAGAAGAGTTCATCTGTGTCTCTTAAACTCTTCGTTTAAACACCCTTGTTGGACCTAACGAAAGATATTGTGGCAATTCTTACATTAAATGCTCACTCTCTCTCACTCGCTATTAATCATAAGCCTTGATGCTCCTGTCATCGTCACCGATAGCAATAACAAAGCATTTACATACCGGTGCTGCGTTGTCAATTGACAGCGAGAAAAATAAAATTGACTAAGAAATGTTTTTTTTTAATTAATTCGTATTCTACTAATATAACAGTAAAATGACAAATATAAAAATTTACATCAGGAAAAAAATTGTAAACGACGGAGAGAATCTAGTTCAGATGGATATACTTACCTATGCAAAATAAAAATGAGGCATCCTAGACCACTACACACAACATGATTGCCAAGTCACCTTTAGGGCGAGACGACGTGGGAAAAACAGTTGCCCTGCGACTTTCAATGTATCGCATTATAAGAATGAACGTACCTTGAAGTCAACTCTGCCCTTAGCTGCGTTGTTTGATATTTCGACCAGAGATTCCAACCTATAATTATGATGCACACGTGGTCCCGATCGCGTGGGTCAAACGGCTTCTATATTATACAATTTTTTTTAGTTAACTTTTGCTGATTCTGCCATTTAAAAATTTGTCCAACTTTTATGTTATGCCAAAATGCCGCTGGAATAGAGAATAGTACTGCATTGACCAATCGAATTAAAGGCACACGTAAATCGTAACCGAGCCAGCACAATCGACAACGCCTTACTTTAATCAAGATTGCGATCTATATAGCATCCTTAGCTCTATCGAACTAAAAATTTTGTACTGTCTGCCGCAGGATGGCTCAATGTTTAGAGCACTCGATTCCAAAGCTGGCCTGTCCAGGTTCGAGCACTATCACATATTTGTTTACTGGCTGTAAACAAAGATGTGACAGAAACGCAATTTCATTGGGACCAATACAAACTCAGCCCGATCGAAGACAAAACGAAAATGGAAGTTGCGATAAATCGGAACTTTGTGAAACTGTCGGTGCGAAGCTACAACCCGTGTGCGCAAAACGCGGCATTGGAAAATATGAAGCTGACACTCCGAAATCAAATTTCAAAAAAACGTCAACATTAATTTTACCCTTAACCAAATCTATATTTTAATTACTTACTCCTCTTTGTTGTCATTTGTGCACCAATCGGTGTAAGTAAATGGAGATATGACGAAAAGTCGACATGTATTCATTTTTCTGGTGGTAATTTTATTAAACGTTGTTAAGCTTGCCCCACAAATTCGGTTGTTTACAGGGATCCATTCATGTAAAAATGATCGCGAGGTAAGAACAATGCCGTCTCCTAATTTTTCGGTTTCAGAAAACGTGTGATATCAGATGTTCGAAGCCAATAACGCGTAGATAATCATGGTGCACCAAATTCTATAATACTAGTCGGAACTTGCATCATTGTTTTGGATGCGCAATATACCACAATTCCTAATAAATACAACGTACCTGCTAGTTCACCTTGACACCCAATTTCTTTCAATGCTCTCATTTTAAATTTACTGGCGTTAAAATCTATCTTACATCTAAAAATTTGCAGTTTACTCAAACTTTTTCTAATTTGTGACAATTTGAAATTGAACTCAGTGATTTGAACAACATTCACCATATTTGGGCATTTTAAAGAGCATTACTTTCAGATTGAGCAGAGTATAGATAATACAAACAGACAGGATCCAAAACGATGATGTCTGCGGTAGCCAGATTTCGTTTATCTATCCCACGCGACTCTGCAGAAAAGGCAACACACTTTCTCTTGCATGTCGGCCGACGTAGTATGAAGTCAATAAAGTTATTGATGTTCGCCTTTACATGTGGGTTGCAGGAGAATTAAAAGTCAGCCATTCCTAGTGGGTATGGTTTTTATTCAGAATTTCTCATTTTCCAAACAGAGCTGACGAGGACTATCTGCCAAGTCGCCAGTGACCAAAAATTATGTCAGCGTAGAAACCTGCCCATCGCGTTTGGCACCCTTGCTCTCATTTAATCATTACCCACATCACACTAGGTGTTACTGAGTAGTCAAATTGAAACCTCGACTTTACATGAAACTGGATAAAGGCTGTGATTCAGGAGACCGGACAAGTTATACGTTAAATATACATAGGTTGCACGGGCGGTGATAGCAATTATTTATATCAAGGTAGTGAATTTTATATAAACACCATTCCCATTATGCATATATATTTTTCGGTATAAAATAAGCATCTTATAGTGTAGAAAAGGAAAATTATTCAGTACACCAGTTTAGTCCTTATTGGGAACTCATCACGTACTGTCCATAATTTGTGTCAGACAAGGCTCAAACCTGGGCTAAAGGCAATTCATCTTGTAGACCAGTTTCGTCCAGGTTCGAACCCTGTCCACGGTAAATTCTGGACAGTCTACAGGAAGAATTGTCTTTCTACACAATACGATGCATAGCTTATACTGACAAATGTATGTCCATAATAGAACAAGTGTTTATATTAAAATCGAAACATTGATTTAAATAAGTTTCATGTTAACATTACCGGAATGACCAAACATTGCCTGCATGTTTTAAGGTCAGAAATTTTTATAAAGATGACAGTTTCATTGAGCCTTGGCAAGTTTCTCGTTGACATATGCAAATTGTACTCAGATTAGAATAGCTTTGGTCTAATGGTGTTTAGATTTTTTCTTCAAATTATATCTAACTAAATTAAAACAAACAGTGCGGCAGAATATTTAAAAGTTTTTGCTTATTACTTTATTTAAAAGTAGTTAAGATGTTCGTGGATTCATATTGTTTGAACTATATAGAGTTTCGTATATAATGTATTTGATTTTCTTTACAAATTTATCTTAGTTTCAAAACATAACCGCGAGTTTATTTTTCTTAAATGTATCATTTTGCGTATAAAATATCAGACAAATGTCAATTGCTTACAAAGAAATGTGGTAACTGGAACACTTCAAACGTTCAAGTTTTCAAAAGTATTCTTATAGAATATGACATTGCTTGTAACATTTGTTTGAAATTCAGAATTACATTTAAAGCAATTATTTGTCACATTTGTGATATTTCATGGATTCAACTTTTAGCATTCGCTTACTTCAGCTCTATAGGCGAAACTCGTTACCGATGTCAATTTTGTTAATTTTCTCAATATGTTGAAGCGTCCCAAATTTTTATCAGCTAACAAATCAGCTGAATTAAAACTTTTTATGGTTTTTCTATGATTTTAAAAGAATTTAATTCTTGTTCTATATGAGTTCTACTTAAAATACAATAGGAATCGTGTATATCCGATACCTGTTATTTTTTTTAATTTTAGATAAGCATTATAATGTTAAGTGAAAAATTATTATAAAATAATAACATAATTTTATTTGTTAATTATCTTTATGCAAATAAAGTCATTTTTAAAAGCTATATTTAAAAAAAATTAACTTCAAATTTTCTAAAGCAATTTCAAACTTTCTAACTTTTAAGTACAATAATGTTACATAAATTAAATCATCTTACTCAAAAACACTTAATTATCGCGCTTTTTATGATTAGAAGTTGCTTTCCATCAAAGACATGCAAAACAGCAACTAGCTGTCTAACTAAAAGAAAATCGAATTTTAAAAACACTTCAAGTTACTGGTGTTGCAGAGGACCTCAAACAATGGTGTAGTAATTTTAAAGAGTTTAGGAGTTAATCATCGTATCAAAAGCGAGCTATCCTATTCTATAAACAGCATACACGCAGGCAGTTCTGGTCAGGCATCAGTGGTCAGTAACTTCGTAAACTTCTGATTCGATTGTTTCAATAAAAATGACAGTTTCTTAGCTTTAGGCATTATTTAAATGTATTTTACAACAACGTGAGGCAGAAGTTGATTCTTAATGAAGCTTCAAACGTAGGAGTGTCATTGCTATGCTGAGCGAATAGACTGTTTTATATGTTGTGCCTATATTGAATTAAAATATTGTAAATAGCGTAGCGGTCTTACACTCATATACGTATTCATGATCGCGCCTAACAAGTTCTTAATGCTATACTGCATTTAGATTATATTTTTTGTGGTAATTTTCAACGGCCACTTAGACTTATCCTTCGTAATCCAGGTATTTCCCAATGGAAATATCACACGGCAAATCTAGAATCTCTTAAACTAACTAACCTATGAGTATGATGATCTTATTATACTTGTAGGATTCTAAAATAGGCAGTTCTTTATTAGATAATATTCTTATTAATGTTACTAAATCAGTAGTAGGGAAAAAATTGATTATCAAAAAAGTTACCTGAAATCATTCTAGTGATACTTTTTTAAAGATTCAAATTTCATATCTATACACTGTACAATCATTCACACGAGACGGCTTGTAAATTATAAAACAGGTAGCTCAGATGAAGAATCCGATAGGAATATTGCTTTTATTGCACCATCGTTTTGTGCATACCAATGTGATTCTCTTTAGGATACAAATTATTGCACTGGTTATGTTTGGAGTGGTTGCGCAGTGCGGGCGTCATATTGATAGTTAACACGATAGGCGATCGTGGGTTGTTTCATTGTATAATTAGTTTCGCAAGTTTTGATTGAGCCCCATATCCAGGTACGAATCGATTTCGTCTCCGTGATGGCCGGGTGTTTATTTGTTAATTTCCTCCGTTGCTTCAACAACGTTAACATTAACTACTGCGAATGCGGTACGATCTAATCTTCGTTGACTGGCGACGTTTCAGATCGGCATCTCCCGTTTCATCATCAGGCCTAAATCACACACACACACACACACACAGTAAAAAAGCTCGCAGTAGTATATTTAAGCAAATGTGCTTAAATCTGCCAATGTGCGAATATCCACAATTTGGGCGATTTAGGCCTCATGATGGAACGAGAAATGCCGATCCAAAATGTCGTCAGTTAACGAAGATTAGATCTTAGCTGATTTCCAGTGGTTAATATGCACGTTGTTGAAGCCATCGGAGGCAATGAACGAATGAACACCCAGACACCACGAAGGCGAAATCGATGCACACTTGTAAATGAGGATCAATCTGATCTTCGCGAAACTGATACTGCAACGCGAAAACTCTCGATCGCCAATCGTGGTAATTATCAATACCACACCGGTTGTTTAATGACTAGCAATATTTACAGGCATCTGCTAATAACAAATAGCAAATTGATAAAGCTACCTTTTTACTTTTTCCATTCAATCCTTATCAAAATTTAGATGCAAAAGAATAATACTCAAATTTACAGAAAAAATGGGAATATTCCACCGATTTTTGTGAGCAAAACTCAATGTCCAGACGCCAAGTCTACTACTCAGCTGGAAATATCAACATACAAGAACAACATGCTTTCAAGTACTCAAGCATCGGGGATGCCACAGTTTAATTCAGCACAAAATTCAGCATTTGATGCGCATCGTTTTCCATTGTCAAATGTTCAGCCTATACGTTTATCGGACAAGATTACCGATGATAGAGATCCAAAATCCAAATCTTTCACTCCTTCGAATCGTGCAGTGTTGCTGTCTGATAACCATAAGAATCTCAAATCCAAGGAATCTGAGAGAAGCTATGTTAAATGTAACAAAAGCAGCAACCGTGTTGCGTGTTGTATGGAAAATTATTTTGATAATTGTCGGAGAACAGATTCTTTGACTTTGAATCACGAGTGCTTTACACCTTCCAAATGCCCTAAAAGGCAGGCCGCTATACAACAGCAAGACGAAGATCAACCTCTGGATAAAAACTACTACCAAATCGAAAGCGACCAATCGGCGAACGCCATCTTCAAAACACATGATTCTGCAACAGACGCAGTAGCCAATTCTGGAGCTTTAGATTCATTTAGAGCTAAAGGTGCTGGTTTTGTTGATGTAGACGATGTAGAGCGCCGAGCTGGGGATGGAGGAGGTGCACAATTTAAAACTTTCGCAACCAATGCGCCAACTTACTTTAGACTAAAGCCGAAGCCACGCCATTCCGATAAAGAGCAGGAAACAAAAATTCTAGAGCCTCTCCAATCAATGGAACATGCTGAAAAGCCATCTTTAAACCACATAAACTATCGAATTTCGAAGCAAAGCAAAAGTCCAAACTTTGTAGATGACCATAACTTTTCTATTTTTTCGCAAAATACGCATACATATCGTAACGGATCTGGTAGTGATTTTGAATGCCAGCCTCACAATACTGAGTCATCGAATGTTGGATTTCAGCACAACCGGCGAGCTGATTTAGTCTAATTTTTACCTGGATGAATGTGAAAAATTAGTGCTCGTGTTTTTTCATTGCAAACAATCAAGATAAAAGTAGAATATATTTAAATGCTCTATCGAAACTGTGTTAATAATAAAAAAGCGAAAAATGGAAATCTTAAAATTTGTCACAAAAGGGTTTATTGACTATTCTCGAAACATATCATCTCTTTCATAATGGTCTGTACTAGCTAGCCTCGCCTTTCCTAATTAATCACTAGAGCAAGACAAGAAACTAGCTAAAGGAGACGTCAGGACTGCGTAGCACTAACACACCGGACAATTTTTTGAAGTGCCATGCAGAGCCATTATTGGTTAGAATTGTAATTAACCTTTGAAAATCTTACATTAATAAATACTGCGGTATGATCCAAGTTAATTAATTCTTCATGCTTTAATGGTGTCTCGAGAAAGTCTACGTATTTTAAAACGTATATCTAACGGTTGCGTAACTACTTTCGCGGATAGATTTAGTTTTGTATAAATTGCGCATACATTATTTCATTTTATTTGCTATTAGCGCAAACAATAGCTTCGAAATCATTTACATTGTCAGATTTGAAAATTTTCTTTGTGTTCGAACGTACACTAGTATACACTCGTAATATTCAAATAAACAAATAAAACAAGCCCTTCACCTTTTTGGGTAATATATTTCTATTTCAAAAAATCAATCTAAGCATTGTTAAAACCTATTTAAAAGACTGAAAAAACAGGTGGCACATATAGGTGCGAATATTTAAAGCAACAACATAGCAAAAGGTAAATCTGCAAAGCAATCGAATAAAGTTAGCAAGCAAACAAAATATATGTCAGGCCATGTCAGTTTACTGAAGATGTCTGGACTTCCAACTGGTCAAATTAAACAGACTACGGATAATGCCTACCTATCAGAGATATTAATAAATTGGCTTCGTTTCATTCCTTCTAACGATTTGGTTCAAATCTGTTCAGTAAAAGCCACAATTTTGAAATTGTAATTTTATGTGTATCAGTTATTTTAAAATTAAAAATATTATAAAGGATCTGTACATAAATTAAAATACATTCATATTATTTTAAATTGATTTATAAATAATTGATCTTTACGATATGAGCAATGGTTTTTTTCAAAACATTATTCATAATATACATACATACGAGAAAAACTACTTTATAAGTTAATAATATTTATAAATAAAATAAAATAAATCAATATAACTTTATTAAAATATTTATCCATGGCGTCCATCTACTAATAGTAGCATAGTCAGGTAAAAAAACATGTGTTAATGCTGTTTATATTTTATTTCTTGTTGAACATTGTTTCATTTTTAACTTCAAAACCTTTTTAACTTCGTTATTGTTCTTTTTAAAATAACACATGAAAATGGATACTTACTTCACCATATTGTCCAAATTTAATAATGTAACACTACTTAAGGAGACATTTTAATTATCTGCATTCGTTAAAATATTTTAAACTATTCTAATAACGGATATTTCAATTTTTGTTGAATTTGAAACATCTGGTTAGGAATTTTTTTTGAATTCCTGTATACTTTTGCACAAATTTAGAAATGTTAATTGGAAACCATGATACATAAAACAGAGTCTCTACTGATATGCAATAAAAAGCAATATTCATTTGTGAATCTATAATTTATTCAACGGATAGTCATGTTCTCTCATGCAATAAAGCTATATAAAACCAATAAGCTTGAAATTGGCAGAAAGTTCTAATGTATTTGTATATATACCTCTCGTACAGGATTACATGACCAGAATAATGCTTAACACTTAATTTTAAATAACAATTATTGACATAGATGCATTGCGTTTATTTCATAATTCACTAATTTGCATTAACGTCCCTTTCAATTGTTCGTGTTTATTGTTAAAAAAATTATTTAAATATGTTTAATTTTAGGATGTGAAATTTAGCATGGGAATCTACCATTAATTCCTTTATAAATTTACAAATGCATATTCGATTCGGCTTCACGCATAAAGAAATTTGTTAAAGCAAATATAAAAATTAGGTTTTCATTCCTCGTACCAATATTAAAAATGTCACCTGTAAACAAGGATAAGTCATTTTATATAAATTCAATATTCAATCGATGATAACACGTCAATAGCAAAGCAGGCAATCTGACATGACAATAAGCCAATCACGGACTATATTTAATGCATCGCTTAAATGGGCGCGACTCATTAACTACGCTCAAACACGATGTTCCCCTTGCTCATTTCGCCGTCAGTTGTCTGAATCACACTTACCCTTTCTCTTACACTGACCGTGATCACTTAATTTATTTAGATGATTAATACAGTTTCCAGCCTCTTGGCATTGCGACACACTTTACATCAGCAATCATTTTTGTGTCCCTTAGCTTAACGGTTGCCACATCATGTCACTCATGATAATCCACGAGTTGGCGTCCATCCGAACATAGATAATTAGACAAGGCTTCTATAATCTCCGCCTCCGGTTTTATACAACACGACACACACAACAAACCTATCAGCTCTTCAAGGTGGCCGTTTCATTTCTAGTACGTCTACCATTCACAGCATTCACATGTGCACGATTTACGGCCATCTTCAGGGCCCAACCAGTTAATGGCGTTAACTTACCAGCATCTTAAAGGCTCACAGCTTTCTCCTTAGAGAGCGGCATTCGCTTTCTTTGCAATTCAAATATCGTCTATTTTACAATAAAAGTGACGGATTGACGAAAAAATAATTCATTAATTTTATCTATTATTATTATTATTATTATTATTATTATTATTATTATTATTATTATTTTA